>LPNX010891336.1:108761-222197 GCA_001517045.1 Pseudotsuga menziesii | reverse complement strand
TCAATGCATATTTGGCCTGACTCATGGACATATGAGGGAATGGACCAGCAACATCACTGTGAATCAGTTCGAGGGGTGCAGAGGTTCTCTCATGGCTGGCATGCTCTGGGTGTTTTCCTAGGATACAGCCTTGGCATACACCTTTGGAAAATTTTATCTTGGGCAACCCTATGACCATATCTTTCTCACTAAGATCAGATAAATACTTGTAATTTAAATGGCCAAATCTTTCATGCCATAGCTTGCTAGCTTCATTAGCATGGATAAGAAGAGCAGAGGGGTTTGAGTAAGGCAGGAAGTGTGAAAACATGTATACCTTTTGAGCATGATTCGCTACTCCTTTTGCAATGATTCTTCCACTTGAGATTTCTGCGATCTCAACTTCATCTGGTGAGAATGTGACTTTCTTAGGAGACCCAGTGTGGGTCATCTGGTACACTGAGAGAATGTTGGAGGCGAGACCAGGGACATACAACACATTGTTGAAGTTACCATGATCAAGTTCTATCATTCCTTTGCCTTTTCTTTTAGTGAGAGAGTCATCTCCCAGTACAATAGATGGTCCTTTCGACATATCCAGTGAGGAGAAGGCCTCCTTAGTCGAAACCATGTGTCTTGAAGCTCCAGAATCTATGATAAAACTGGGTGAGCTTGATGTGCCAGCAACTAGAGCATGAACTCTCTCTCTGTCATCAAAACTTGATCCTCCTTCTCTCTTCTTTGAGCCTTCTGGAAGGGAGATTCCATTCTTCTCTAACAGTTGAGTTAACATATCTATCTGCTTTTTCATACAAGAGATTTCAGTATGATTGCCCTTCGAACAGTATGAGCACTTGTTCATATCACCTTTGTTTTTCTTCTTCTGGGTATTTTTCTTGGGACCTTGTTGATCCTCTGGAGACTGCTTCTTGTCTCTTCCTTTCTCAGGTGGCTTTTTAGCTTTCTTCTTGCTTTTTGAATCCACCTTCAAATCTCCAGCAACCAGAGCTTGGTCTTTGGAAGGTTTGATGGTGCCCATCATCACCAGCTTGTCTTGTTCCTGTGTGAGAGATTCCATGAAATCTGCAAGGCTGGGCATCTTCCAGGTTCGAGCTGTGAGTTTTGTGGCATAGAAGGTCGAAACAAAGACTGAATAATCAGGCCCTAGCTTCAAGAGGATGGACAATATGAGCTGCTCATCTTTATTTTCAATACCACATTGTTTCAGCTGCAAAACTAGTGCTTTGAACTTGGAGAAGTATAGCTGTAGTGATTCAAAATTACTGGGACTTAGGGAAATCAATTCATTTTCGATTTGGTGTCCCCTCATCTCATCTGTCTTTCCGAAGAGTTCAGAAAGTTTCTCCCATACTTGATCCGGTGAAGTCAATCCATCGAGATGGAAAAGGAGGTCTCGGGAAATACTGAGACATAGGAGGCCATAAGCCTCATCTCTCCGATTGTGCCATTTGATCTTCTCTGCAGCTGCATTGGGCTCTGCTTTTGTTGCCATAGTCACCCTGTAGAGGCCTTTCGCTCCCAACAAGATCTCCATCTCTGCTTTCCATTCAAAATAGTTGAAGGGAGTGAGGATAGTTTTCTGTGAATCCATAGCTTTAGAAAATCTGTCCCGGCTGTCAGTAGAAGGCTCCCAGTCTTGATGCCGAACCTGCAAAACAATTTTTGGAGGAGAGTAACAACCTACAATGGCTCTGATACCATGTATAAATTCAGGTCTGCAATAGATTAATTTCACCCACAACAATTAACAATTGATCATGCAAAATTATCAACAATGGAGACTGAATATGGAGCTGTAACACAAAATTATATTAACTGAGTGTACAATAGCCAACCCTGTAATAACATAGGCTGCTGAATATATATAATACATGAGCAAATTGAATGCATAAGGAAGCATCCAAATCTAGCATAAAGCAGGCTTACCCAAAATAGGCAAATCCCCCATAGGTGTAAAAAGCTGATCCCAAATCTATCAAGGACCCCATGAATTAGCAAGGGCGCATGGGCAAGCTAAAGAGTGGTCAAATGGCAGCTCATACATGATTTTGCATGGAGGAAAGAGTGGAGGAGGAAGAGGCAACAAAGCTGATTCACCTCACCTAGTCTTGCTTTCCTATGTGCCTTAAAACACTGAAAAAGCAGGCAATAAAGCAGAAAAAGCAGAAGGGTGCTTAGGAGGCCAGGAATAAAGCATATTTGATTCCCAAGGCTTTCCCAAGCGCTCCATGAGTCAATAATGGCAAGTTTGACCTCTATGGATAGGCAATTATCAACTTGCACATGGTGGGACTCATGGACTAGGCAAATAAGACAAAATAAATGAAATAATGTCTAAGTGGGTAAATACTATGGGTTGATTATTCTAACACAAATTTCAAATACAAGAAAGTCAGAAAAAATAACATCTCTTAGACCTTTGCTTGACCAACCTTGAGTAACAACCAAAATAGCTCTAAATCTCACAAAAAAGGTGTGCATGCTTGTCTCTCAAATGGGTGTATAAATCTACTTTCAAATTTCAATTATGAGTAAGTGGGAAACATGTGACCTTTTCAGGATTGGTTTGACCAACCTTGACTAATGGCCAAAATAACTCAAAATCTCACAAAAATAAACATCCACACTTATCTTTCAAATGCATGTCTAATTCTACATTTAAATTTGAATTCTAAGAAATTGCGAAAAAAGTGCAACATTTTAGGCTTTGGTTTGACAAAATTTTATTGAGGTGAAAAATAGCTTGTCACCCAAGAAAATTGTACATGCACACTTACCTCTGAAATGGGTACCATAATCAACTTTAAATTTCAATTTTTAGAAAGTGGAAAACATCTAACTTTTTTGGCCTTGGTTTGACCGCCATTGACTACAAACCTTAATAGCTTGAAATATAACAAGAATAAGTGTGCATGCTTATCTCTCTATAGGGTATCTATATCTACTTTTAAATTTTATTTATGACAAATTTGGAAAAATGAAACTTATCTCTCAAATGGGTACCTAAATATGATTTGAATTTCAATTCCAAAGCTTGGTTTGAGAATCCTTGAATGAGGACCAAAATAGCTCCAAATCTGACAAAGATAAGTGCCCATCCTTACCTCTCAAATGGGAATCTAAATCTAATTTAAAATTTCAATTTTAAGAAATTGGGAAAAATGCAATGTTTTAAGCCTTTGTTTGACCAAGTTTTACTGAGTTCCAAAGTAGCTTGGAATCCCCAAAAATCAAATATGCACACTTATCTCTCAAATGGGTACAAAAATCCACCTCCAAATTTCAACTTCAAAAAGTCAGAAAAAGTGCATCTCTTTTATCTTGGTTTGACCAACCTTGTCCAAGGCCTAGAATAGTTTAAAATATCACAAAAAAATTCCTACACGCTTGTTGCTAGGAAAAATGCACCTCTTGCAGACAAGAGTTGTTCCTCTAGTCTAAATGGTTCAGATCTATAACAGATGAGTTACAACAGAATTGGAAGACTTTCCCTAGAATGGGTGAAGATCTAGAATGAGTCTCTTTGATGGGATGGTGTAGTTGTTTTCGATGGTGATAGATCTTCACAGATGTACCTGCATAATCACATGAAAACAAGCAAACATGATAAAAAAACACCAGAATTTAATCCACCATTCTATGTCAGTGACTAAGGAATCCAACAATAAAATACATGATAATAACACAGCATACTTTATAGGAAAGGAACCAATTTTGCATTAAAGAATGAAGAATAAGTTTAAAAAATTTTCCTTAGTGTCGATATGCTCCTTCATAATGCCAATATCTTGACCCCAAAACCTCCAACTTGCTCCCTCTATGCTCACCCTACTGATTTAGGCCAGAATGTCAATGCAACAACATGCCTTTTCTCTCTCTCAACCATGGTGTATGAGCCTAATTTTATAGGCCTTGGGAGCGTAGGGATGGTTGAGTAAATAGTGGGTGAGGTGAGTAGGAGATCCCGAAAGTATGGATCTCAAGTCTAGGTGGTCCTCGGGTGTAGGGATAAGGGTGCCATGAATCCTTCCTTCGAGAAGCTTCATGGAAACCTCTATTTTTCACTTTTTACCAAGGGCACTGCTTCTTCCTCACTATGA
Organism: Pseudotsuga menziesii; assembly: GCA_001517045.1. NCBI lineage: Eukaryota > Viridiplantae > Streptophyta > Pinopsida > Pinales > Pinaceae > Pseudotsuga > Pseudotsuga menziesii. The sequence goes on along the minus strand of LPNX010891336.1, from coordinate 218,097 downwards.
TAGAACAGTGATAGGGCAGAACCACGCCTTGAACAAGAGGTAAAGGCAGTGGCACCGCCTATTGTCAAGAGATTAAAGGTGCTACTGAAGAAGGTAATGCTCCTTGACTTAAAGGCAGGAGCAGTGATAGATTTTCTTATGCAAGATTGAAGTTTGGGCCAGTATTTTCACTTCACAACTTGGGATTCTGGGAAAATACTGATATTTGGGACCTCATGACATGATGATGAAGAGATTGTGTAACAGAATGTCCCCAAAGCATGAGGCTAGAGGGATACGATAAGAGAGAGCTTTGAAAGAGAAAGTTATCACTTCAAGGCAAGAATCAGCTTGATCGAAGATCATCATCAACCAGGAATCTGCAATACGTCAATACTTTTGACTCATGAGCAAATGTGTCCTCATCATGGCTGCAGAACAATACAAGGCAGATGCATGTGATAGAGGACTCGAACTTGGGACATATCCAGAAATAAACTCTGAGGTTCCATGCTGGGACTTCATACAACATACTCCATCGCAGCCTGGGGAGAAATATATGAGGGATTTTAACAGATACCCAGGGTCTTCGTCTCATCTTCCACAAAGTATAATTCTATCCATGTGATTACAATGATTTGAATTCGAACATGGTAGAAACCACTTGATTACCGATCAATGATGTGAACCGTTAACAAGTGTGAGGGAAATCACCATTGATGTCAATGATTCCCAAGGTACCCTAGTATAATCTCTTAAGTGTGAATAGATGATTTGACATCGAACACTTAGTCGAGTATTTCGATCAAATGTCAATGATGTGAACCTATGTCAAGAGCAAGATAATCTGTTATTGAGGCATACTGATCTCAAGGTACTAAACTTGTTTCTAAGACTAATTCCTAGATGATGAGTTGATGTCAACAGGAATACTCTTGTCGAAGTAGGGCCATGATGAATCCCACATCAACGACTTGAAACTCAAAACAAAATTCTAGAATTTTGTAGATGATGTAACCATAGGAATTATCAAAAGGTACTAACACAAAAGTTTGTTTTAACTACAGAGGTAAACTTTCAACTTCTCTTTGAACATCTGGAGGCACAACAAAAGACTTGGCAGCATTGACTAGACGAGGCGAAGCACAATGTGACAACGGATAATGCATTCCTTGAAATAATCAAAGGAGTGACATGACTCATGAAAGTGGATCAACTTGGAGACAAGCTGAGTACCCAATTGATTGAATGATATGCAGACAAGTGCCATGTTCAAAGGTGACGACAAACTACCATTTTATTTGCAAAATGAATTGATTCCCTTCCCTTAATTTCCCCATAATTATTGATGAGTGCCTCTTTTCATTTTTACGAGTTAAAAGAGGGTAACAAACACTCGTTGTAGCTCATCTGAATACAAGTCCATTATCATACGTTTTATGAACCTGAGAAAGGAGGGGTTCATTGCCAAAAGAGGGTCTTTCAATGTTTAGTTTAATGAGTCCAATGAAATTTAACTCGGTATCGTTCATGTTTAGAGAGTCTAAACAAAGATGGAAGAAGAGTCCAAGGGTTCCTTTTTCGAAAAGAGTCAATCTGATCCAAAAAAGATATAAACTACCATCAGAAAAACGACACTTCAAGTACTTTTACGAGCTTGAAGAAGACAAGTTCGCTCGACAATATTGTCACATTTAGGGAGTCTGAAAAGAGTTTAAAGAAGACTCCAATAGGTTTCTTTTGTGCGATGAACAGGTTTTACGAGCCTGAAAAGAATAAAAAAAATACTTAGAACTTTGATACTAGGTTTTGGGAGAGTGATCAAAGTGTCAAAATGAACGCTCAATGACCTTTTCCATTTTTCAGAAGTACAAAAAAGTCAAAAAATGAACTTGCCCATAGACAATAATGTTCATCCCTGTCCCTGCAAAACTTTTAAAAACGCTATTAACTCCAAAAAACATTTAAAAATGACTTTTATAAACTATATAAAAGGGTATTTTTGATAAAAATTATTTAAAAACATTAAAATAATATAAAAACCCTAAAAATATGTTATAAAAGCTAAGTAAATAGTAAAAAACAACTTATTTACCATTTACCAAACCTTGGAGAGCATTTTGGGAGAATTGGAGTGCAGATTTCAATAGGAGATTGTGGAGCCATCATCTGTCCATTTTCTACATCGTCTAATCCAGGTAAAAGATAGAAACCTCCTCTTCCTTTCTATGGTTTCCATTTTTTATTTTTATTGAATTTTGGAGCCTTAAGGGAAAACCTAAAAAATGCATGGAGGGTACCGCTTTTGGCCTTCATGGGAAGAGAGGTGCCCGATAAGACCTGCAATGTTTTAGTTTTGATTAGGTGGTGGCACCACTCTATCTTAAAGGGACAGGCGCAGTGCTGGCTGTGAGGTCCAAAAAACATATGGCATAGTCAAAATAAAAGTTTGAAAGCATTTCTAATAGTTCATGTTTAGAGAGTCTAAATGAAGACGGAAGTAGACTCCAAGGGGTCCTTTTTCGTAAAGAGTCAATCCGATCCAAAAAATATATAAACTACCATCTGAAAGACGACACTTCAAGTACTTTTACGAGCTTGAAGAAGAAAAGTTCGCTCGACAATCTTTTCACATTTAGGGAGTTCGAAAAGAGTTTAAAGAAGACTCCAATAGGTTTATTTTGTGCGATGAATAGGTTTTACGAGCCTGAAAAGAATCAGAAAAAGACTTAGAACTTTGATACTAGGTTTTGGGAGAGTGATCAAAGTGTCAAAATGAATTCTCAAGGACGTTTTCCATTTTTTAGAAGTATGAAAAAGTAAAAAAATGAACTTTTCCATAGACAATAATGTTCATCCTTGTCCTTGAAAAACTTTTAAAAACACTATTAATCTCCCAAAAACATTTAAAAATGACTTTTATAAACTATATAAAGGGTATTTTTGATAAAAATGATTTAAAAACATTAAAATAATATAAAAACCCTAAAAATATGTTATAAAAGCTAAGTAAATAGTAAAAAACAACTTATTTACCATTTACCAAACCTTGGAGAGCATTTTGGGAGAATTGGAGTGCATATTTCAATAGGAAATTGTGGAGCCATCATCTATCCATTTTTTGCATCGTCTGATCTAGGTAAAAGCTAGAAACCTCCTCTTCCTTTCTATGGTTTCCATTTTTTATTTTTATTAAGTTTCGGAGCCTTAAGGGAAAACCTAAAAAAGGCATGGCGGGTACCTATTTTGGCCTTCACGTGAAGAGAGGTGCCCGATAAGACCTACAATTTTTTAGTTTTGATCAGGCAGTGGCACCGCTCTGTCTTAAAGGGACAGGCGCGGTGTCGGCCGTGAGGTCCAAAAAACATATGACCTAGTCAAAATAAAAGTTTGCAAGCATTTCTAATAGTGGAATATGTTTCTAACATTAGAGGAAATTTCAACTCAAAATGGGCCTCCTAAAAACAATTAATAAAATAATAGTTAAAATAATAAAATAATATTTATTAATTTTGGAGGAAGAAAAGAAAAATACTACTTTTGTTTGTATTTTTGACATATCTCCCCGTGTTTTTACTCAAATTTCGATCGAGAGAGATCGTTGGATGCAGAATTAAATTTCCGCATCTAACGAGTACCCACTTGGAATACTATTGACGGAACTCGCTACCCCCAAAACAAGAAATACCTGAAAAAACATGATGATGATGTCATCATCATGTTTTTTCATGTATTTCTTATTTTTAGGGTAGCGGGGTCCATCAAAAGTATTCCAAGTGGGTACTCGTTGGATGTGGAATTTAATTCCACATCCAACGATCTCTCCTGATCGAAATTTGAGTAAAAACACGGGGAGATATGTTGAAAATACAAACAAAAAAAGTAGTTTTTTTTATGATACCTATCCCCAAATTTATATTTAAAAAGTGTTTAAGACCTATACGGCATTTCAAATTTAAATCAATTTCATTGGCTAACACATGATGACATGGAATTTGAGTTAAATTTAAAAGGCCCATATTGAGTTGAAATTTCCTCTAATGATGGCTCATTAATGGTTTTTGACATGTCATTTGGTCAAAAATGGTGACTTGGAAGGAGAGAAAACACGATGATGATGATGCATGTGCTACAAGAGATGTAGGTTGTATTCCTGCCTTGAGAGGTTATGGCCTTTTAAAATTATTCCGCACTCCTAGCATGTTTTCACATGCACGTTTACTAGAGTACATCTTACATATGTGGAATCCAGAACAGTAGTACTTTGAGGTGGGACCCCATATTGTGACTGTAGAGGTGGAAGATATCTATTTCCTAATAGGTCTGTCTAGACGAGGAGCACCTATTTATCTGACTGGTTCCCGAGGTTGGGACATAACTACACAGGAGCTTATTGTTTGTCATTGCTTCCCATGAACAAAGATGTCAGGTAAGAAGATCCCTATCAAGGCTGTGATGGATATACCACTTTGTACTTTTCTATTTACTATGTAGAGGGTGGCTGGAGACAAAGGCCCCACCAGAACAAGAATATGTCTCCTAAAGAAGGACGAATACCCTCAAATTGGTGATATTTTTTGGTACAGATTTCCTGAAAATCAATTCGATTGAGCATCTATTATTAATAGGCACTAATCTTGTAGTACAAGTAGCTAACAAATCAGCTGCTGCATTTTTTAATCTAGGAATCAAAATGATATTAATGCATTAAAATTTGTTATAAGTTCCCAAACTTCATGTTTGTATCTGTTTAAATGTGGTGACAGACAATGAATTGTATTCCGAACCTGTCTAACAATTATTTCAGAATCACCAAAAACCTTTAGATTCCTTACTTTGAATTCAATAACCTTTTTTAAGCTTCGGATTAAAGCTTCATATTCTGTTGTGTTATTAGTACATTTGAACTTTAATCTACAAGAAAGAAAATGTTTATTTTTTTTTCGGATCAATCGGGATACAACTGGCTCTTGATCCTTCCTGAGTTTTTGAACCATCAAAATATAACCACCAAAATATATCTTCTAACTCTACATCATAAGCACTAATTTCTAAGTTATAAACTAAGTTAACTATGTTACAATCAATCTTATCGGTTCGAGAAAATTGAAGGAACTCGAAATGTGTATCAAATTCATCACTGGATTCTTCTACTTGATAGTTTCCCGGTTCAATCTTAACGAAATAATTACCCAAAAATGAATGTGAAAAATTCACAAGTTCATTTTTACCTTCTTGTTGTGTCACATTGTGTTTCACACGTGGCTCCCTCATCACCTTGATCTGATTCTGATAGTTCTTATAGGGTAGCCACAAGTGCAACTAGTCAATTACAAAATATCCTTCTAGTTTTGCAAACCAATTCCTACTCAAGATCAATCCATATGCTTCTAGGATATCCACTACCATGCTGTCTATAAATTGGCAAACCCTTTCATTTGCAAATAATCGTATCAACACATTCTTCATCTCTCCTACCACCTTGACTGATGTTCTATCCAACTGGATGATTTTACATGAAGAGAGTGTGGGTTGACCATTTAACTTTCTATAGACTGAAAGAGGCATAACATTAGAGGATGCTCTACAATCTACCAAAGAATTGTGTACATTGTGATTGAAAATATCAAAAGAAAGTAGAAATGGTAATGTTTGGGATTTATACTTTCCCTTAATGCTAGCTTCACTGATCTCTTCCTATGATTGAAAATCATCTTGGGATTTACTGATTTTTGGATCAAAGGCTTCCAAGAGATTCTTTCTTTGTTGAGGTAAGTTACACATTTCAAATAAAGAAATATTTGCCTTTGTTTTGTTGATATCTTCTATTATGTCATATCCCATATCACATTCTGCTGAACTTTTCTAGTTACTCTCCACTTTACTTTCTGTAACCTTCACAGGCTTATCGACTGTTGTGACTTTGTCCTTAGTGATGACCAAATTTGACTTAGGAGGTGTTTGTGTATTACTGATGATTTTATTCATACTCTCTTGAATCTTCCTAATCTTGGGAATTAATAGATTTTCCTCTTTTAATGGTTCTTTGCTTCTTGTTGTGACACTTACCGCTAAAATTTTAATTTCCTCAGTAGTCTCCTCCTCCTCTAACCCCAATGTATGTGCACAGTCCCACAATACCATTGTTGTTTCAGGTAATTCCTCTGGTTCGTTTGTCCTTTCTTCTCCTACTTCGGGATCATTTATTTGAGAATCTAAAATTTGGTTTATAACTGAAGTCATCGAATTTATCCATTGTGGATAGCTTTTCTTAGAATGGGGTTCTTGATGAAAAGTGCAAAAATTATCCATTCCAAATTTAGTCAAATTCAAAATAGAAGAACTATGCATAGGTGGTTGGGATGGACCACTTTCATCTCTTTTCTTGAATAATGGTTTGAATTGTTTCCTAATTGAATTAGCTTCTTTATCTTTTTCTAAATCAACAATTTTGTTGGATAAATTTTGTACCATTTTGACCACATTTTCTAATTCACTAGAATGTTCATCTTTTGGTATAGTCAACAACAAAGGTTTCTTACTATTAAAAGTCCTTACAACAGGTTCACCCATGTGTTTGTTTATACTTTCAAGTTCAGCCTCTATTTTCTTATCTTCTTCATAAGTTTCTATCAGAGAGGGATTTACTGAACTTTTAACAAACATCGCTATGTTGGGGGAGAGTGCTGAGGTATAATATTCTATTAATGTTTCTTCAGTAGGTTTTATTGCAGCACTAAAATTATTTAGACGGGAAGCAAACCTATGACTAAAATCATGTGCTTTTTATTTCTTGTCCATCCTCGGAGCAAGCAATTCCTTCATGAGAGTTGCAGTAGTTATTTTGCTACCAAATTTTCCTTTAAACAATATTGGAAAACTATCCTAGTATATTATAGAATAAAATACCAGGATGAAGCTTTATATTCGAAAGTGTGTGGAAATAGTATGCACACTGCATCTTCATGTTCTACTTCTAAGATTTCTAGAGCCAAATAAAAACTCTGCAAGTGATCATCAACAAAACTTCCTTTTCTAGGGTCAAACTTAGGAAATGACTTATTAGCATCCTGAGGCAAAGCATGTAAGGGAGGAGTGAGGCTAAGAGGTGTTCTGTCTCTCCATGCCGGTGGTGGATTTGGCTAATTAGGATTAGGATTATTAGCATTCAGGGGTACATTTCCAGCCATGATTCTTCAAGGTGATTATAGTGGTGACTGAAAAGGTGAGTGAAAAGATGATTGAAGAATAGGGGAATATGGTCCCAGTTTATCAAGTGGTTGAACGATCTCTTGTAAGGACAAATTCACCAACTCTTCTAAATTTCCCACCAGAATTGAATCTTCAGTGCAAGTGGGTAATATTCTAGGAGCTCTCCTTCTCGGTAACTTAGGTATTGTCTGCAGCCCTCCAAGTTTTTTCACATGAGACCTTGTGTGTCTTCTTAAGTGATTAACTATCTCAAATGGGATAGGGTATAGGTTTTCATGAACTTCCACTTCAGGATTTACTCTCTCTTTAGAAGCGAAATCTCCGGTATATCTATTCTCAGAGCTATCACCAGTAGAATAATTTTGAGTGAACGGGCTTCCTCTGCCAGCCATGCATTGGCAACCCTTCTTATAGCGCCAAAGTGGTTGATTATTGGAAAATCCTAGGTACTGACGGTAGATATTGTCCCCAATAACTGTTCCCAATTATATCATTTATCATTTGGAACGAGGAATCCGTCATGTTAGCGGCCCAACTACCGTAGAATCAAAGGAATGTCTAAACCTATTTTACTGGTTGTGGCTCGGTCCACTGCTTATGTGATTTTTAAGTTTTATAATGAAATGAAAGTGCCTATTCTAAATGCAGGTGATTGCCGAAACAAGAACCTCTCAAACAGTTAGCCACATAGTGAGCTACGTAGGGTCTTACCTCTCGCCTTACATGAATCAATTGTCCCTCAATCACCCAAAGCAAAGAACAACTAGTCTAATATATTCCAACTATCCCTAGGGATCAAACTTTATGTCAGAATGAGTAATGTACTGTATTATTTGCACATAGAGTTCTACAGATAGCTATTAAACTATGAATACATAATTACAGTAGAAAAAATAACACAAAGATAGCTATGTGAATTTGAAACATCCATTACTCATTAGTTGTACAATATTCATAACAGAAAATGAAATCATTCATAAACAAAGAAATATTTCAGCAAGTTAAGAATGATCTCATAGATTGTACAACATGCCAAAACATAAATAATTCTTCATTCAGCGATCTACACAACTCATTTTGAAGCTCATGCAGTCCTTCCTCCAACGAAATTCAGTTCTCTTTATTATAAAAATAAGTAGTTCTTTTTACAAAAAGTTTCAGCATATATGTGTTAGAAAAAGTCCTCTGTTCATCTCTACTCTACCCATATTTATCCAAATTACCAATGACCTTTCAGCTACCCTAGTATCTTAGGCTTCCTTAACCCTTTGTTTACAATATTTTGTCCTCTAGTGTGCTCACTAGGAAAATTAGAATAAATACAAAATATTACATAAAATTATCCACATGTGAATAAAACAAAATAGCCTAGGTGGGCCTAGCCAATCTTGTAAAACTTCCCATCAGCTCTATTGAAGATCCTATTAAGCATTAGGGCTACCAGCATGTATGGGGTGCATAGACTAGTAGTCTCATATTCCCCTGATTCCCTTTGTCTGAATAACTCTCCCTCCATCATCATCATTTTCGTGCATCCGATATAATCAATAGTCAGACTATTTATCCAATCATTGGTCATGCTGACTTATGACATTGACAAATTGTATGCGTTGTCTATGAATATAGCGGTGAATAAGGAAAATCCACTTGTAGAAAATGAGAAATTAATGACTAAAAAAATTACTAAAATTAGGCTATAAACGACTATTTTTGAGTCGGTGACTAATAGTAGCAAATTTCCACTATCTTATAGCTTGTCATATTTCACTAGTCATTAATAGCTTGACTTAGTAGTCATTGATTTAGTCACTTATTTAGTCATTGATAGTCAATCATTTATCCATTGTTTTAGTCATTGATATTTAATGATTTTGTCATTGATTTAGTCACAGATTTAGTCATTGATTTAGTCACTAAGTGAGTCATTGATTTAGTCACTGATTGCAACCATTAATGACCAAATATACAACTAAATAAACTACTAGATTTAACATATTAATGACTAATATAAATATGACTAAGATATGGGAAATTAGCTACTAATAGTCATATATATGCGAATTTAGTCGTTTTTGTAGTCACAAATTTATGATAGGGCACAGAGGAATTGAACCACCAACCTCCTGCCTATAATTAGGCAGGCGCTCTACCATTGATCTAGCACCCTTTAAGAAGTTGTTATTGCTTGACAATGATGATATTCAAACAAATTTATGATATATATCAATCTACAAACTACATAATTATTACTATTACAACTTACCAGTAATGAGTATTTATAAAAAACTAACTCCTGACAGCTATGCATAATTTTCCCTGTAACTAAAGCTAATAAAAATACTACAAATACTCTTACCAAATAGATTTAGTGATGAGTACCTCTTCCCATTCTTCATCACTATCATTCGCATAGTCCAAAGAAGAATCCTTCTTGAAAGGATTTCGAAGCCCAATGGCATCACTACATCAAAAAAAAAGAGTTAGAAACAAAACTTTCCCTCTTGTCTACTGCAATATTAAGAATCCATGAGCTTCAAGGTGTTTCAGATGTTCCTCATCATGGGCTATCAAAATTAAAACACAACCTATTGCTTTGATAATTAATAAACTTAAAATTATGCAAAGTATATTCACCTTTTCTTTGAGAAGGTTCCATAATAAACAGGTCTATGGTTGTGATCAAACTGCAAAAGGTTTTTTCTCTTATTGTGAAGCCTATTTTAGCTTTAAATCAAGTGATAAACATTCTAAGAGCCATGGAGATTCATAAACTTATTGCTAATGGAGACTCGACGATTATCATTTGCAAAATTAGAGAATTGACTCCCTATGCACCGTAATGTCTTGCAAAAATGATCTCTAGACCTATAATTCAAAGAATTGCAAGTATTTTGACTTGGGGAATTGCAAGTATTGCAAGTATTTAGCATTGAATCATTTACTATTTCAAAGGTACCATTTTGTATGGAGGAGTTATTCTTTGTGAATCATTATTCCTTGGCCAGAAGGGCACCTAATAGTGGATTCAATAATTAAAGATTCATGTTGCAAATATAAAGAGAAATACCCCGCTCCTACAACATTGCGTCTTTAGAGAAACCTTTAAAGGGTTGTATATTTGGCTCCTAGGTGATGATACTAGTTATTTGAAAGGCAGGACAACTGGTTAAGCATGAATTAAACTTGAAAACCTTGCAAACTATTAGTATAACAAAATATATATCAGCTCTGTGTTGAGATGTACAGGATCTGAAACAGCTTCCATGATGATTGGACAACAGTTCACATAGAGAAATAACCATTGATAATAACTGAACTTTCCTTAGAATGTATGGTCACCTAAAATAAGACTACACTATAATTCAGATTCTAGTAAGCTTTTGAGATTGACTATATCTATCGAAAAGGTTGGAGAGACTGGTATTCTACAGTGTTCTTATAATGCACAGTTGCATAAAGGCGTATTCTTATGGCCAACATTTCACCAACAATTAAGTTCAATATCTCAACCATATATCCCTCTCCGGATATATGGTCAGGTGTAACAAAGAAAAGCTCCAATAGACGTATTCTTAAATTATTGACTCCAATATCTGGCCTTGTTAAATTTATATCTGAGAGATCCCTCTCTAGAAATAAAATCCAGTTTCTTTCTAAAGTGGTTTTTTCTGTTACCTTAAGATTACCTTTCACAACCTTGGGTATATTTTGAGTGCTAACAAATTGGCGCTGTTGCCGGGGACGAAGGTGAAAATCAGTCCCCAGAGGAATGACAAAGTTTATGAAGCTCAAGAAAATATTTCTGTGGGCAAACAAGAATTTTTGTCAGTAAAAAAGGTTGTACATTTTCCCTGAAAATTCCATTTAAAATTATTTCAATATTTCAAAAGACATCTTGGCTTCAATAAGACATACACGAGGTAATTCTGATACTGGAGTTTTACAAATTTTGGAGGATCCAGAAAAAATATTTAAGTAAAAAGACAAAGAAAAAATAGATATTTCTCTGTTTGGTGCATCATCTTCTCAAGATTTTCATAGCATCCTTGATAAATAATGGAAAATTAATGTTGAAAATGGTTTGTTGAAATCTAAATCTGAATCTGATCTTAAAAATGTTGAATTCAACCCTCGTATATTAGAATCTTGTTTACTTGATTCCCTTTGGAGAGATCTTCAACAATCTGCTAAGGTTGAAGAAATAACTATGGTTCAAATAATTTAAAATTCCTTAATCCCTCCAAATCCACCTAGGCCAATGGCAGTGAGATTTTCCCCTTTACGTTTACCTACTGTATTGCATGATCTTCCCCAAACTTATTCCTAGAGAATTTTTTTATTTGATGGAGAAGGAGGTATAACAGCGAAGCAGCATGTGGCAAAATTTGAAGATTTTGTTGACTTGGAGGAATTTGATTATGTTGATGTTAAAATGTGGTTGTTTGCTCAAATTTTATCAGGGGAAGCGAAGAAATGTTTTAAATATTTTCCAGCTGCATCTATCTTGACCTTTCAAGCTTTCCAAAATGCATTTCTAGAAAGGTGGGATGATAAACAAAGCCCTTTGCAACTTTTGTCCCAATACAATAGTCTTAAGAAAGGGGGTTTTGAATCTGTTCATGAATTTTCAAGCAGGTTTATGAGAGTTTATAATTCCATTCCAGAAGATATAAAACCTTCTACAGCTGTTGCTAAACTTCATTATGCTAATGCCTTTGATAATGAATTTGCATTTTCATTAAGGGAGAGAAAGTCAGTGAGTCTCGCTGCCATGTTCACAAATGCTTTAGAAGTGGAAGCAAATATGATGGAGAGTGGAAAGATGAAACAAAGAGACATTGATAGGAGGAAAATAAGAGAAGAAAATATTCCTTCTACTTCTTTTTCTGCTGCTGATATTAAATTTGAAATGATGTTGAAAACAATGGAGAAGTTAATGGATAGTTTGATTATGGACAATAGATCATTTAATAGAGAACAATCTGATCCTCAAATTAGAAATCTGAATTTTAGAAGGCCAAATCCTCCTATGCCTCCACAAAATAGGCAAAGAGATATGGGAAACCCAAGGAATCAAGAAGAACAATAAATTCGACCACCTTTCCCTAAGAATTATGTTGCAGATGAAGAAGACCTCGCTGAAAATGAAATTCATCTTTTTGGGGAATTAAATTCAGAGATATACCTTATTGAAGAAGAACATCACATGTTTGCACAGGAAGGTGGAAATGAGGATTTTGAAAAGGAATCAGAGCAGTATTAGAGTTGTTATTTACATGATATGGATGATGTACAAAGGAAGATCAGGTTGAGAAACAGAGATGTTGTTGTAAATAAACAAAGGCCAAATTAAAACCAACCTTCTACCAGTTCATTAAATATAGAAAAAGGAAAGGAAACATAAAAAGATCCTATTGTGAATAAAGAAGTTGAGAATAAAATAGAAAAAATAAAAGGAACAAAACAAATGGCACTAGTAGATGTAGAGAAAGTTACTTCTATCTTCAATCTGTAGAATGAACTTTCTAAACTGAAAATCTATGTTCCTTTTAATGAGTGCAGGGATATGATAACAAGGATGGTTAAAGGTCAAGGAGAGTTTCAATCAGACATTTTAGAGTTGATAGATGATAATCCTACTATTTCATTTGGGCTAAAGGTTGAAAATTTATATGATGAAGAGGTTCCTCCATTTTATTTGAGTTTGAATGTGCATGATATGGTTGTACATAATGCCATGTTAGATTGAGGACTGGAAGTTACGAGACCATATAAATATTTGTATTCCTTTAATTCTAGAGGGTTAAGTGTCTTGGTCTAATTAAAGATATGGTAGTGACTTTAAATAAATTTCCAACTAAAACAATAGTAATGGATGTTGTAGTGGCATACATTCCACCAAAATTTGGAATATTGTTATCAAGGTCTTGGAATTCAAAGTTAAAAGGTAGTTTACAAATGGACATGTCATATGCTACTATTCCATCCAAGATGGAAGTAAGAGGTTGTATAGTGAGAAAATAACTCCTTATGTAGTAAGCAGTCAAGATAGACCTGATATTCATCATATATATGCTCTCGATACTGATTTGGGATCTTCTATTTTCTTTAACTATACTATCCCATGTGATTTGGAATCTACATTGCAAATTAAATCTGAAAAGAATGAAGAGAGAGTAAAGGAACACAATGTTTTGGAAAAGAAACATAAAAGAGATGGATTGTGGAACATGTATTTTGATGGATCTGTGGTAAAGGTTGGTGCTGGTGCTGGTGTATATATAATTTCTCCTATCAGGGATTTTAAAGCTTTATCATATAAATTAACATTTGAATGCATGAATAATGTGGCTGAATATGAAGCTTTGTTACTTGGGTTGCATGCATTGAAAGATCTGGAAGCACAAAGGATAAGAGTTTTGGGAGATTCAGAGCTTGCAATAAACCAGGTGAATGACAGTTATCAAACCAGACAACCCTAGATGAGAGCTTATAGAAATGAATTATGGGATATGTTTGGTAACTATTTTATAGGAAAATACAATTAAGGTGGTTCCTAGATATGAGAATACAGTAGTTGATTCTTTGGCAGTTGCTGCTGGTAAATTTAAAACTCCAAGCACTGGTAAAAAGGAATATCAAGTGGATATTGTAAATAGACCATCCATAGTTGATAATTCTAAATATTGGCAGGTATTTGAGGATGATATGTAGATAAAAATATTTTTGGAATTTTCTAGGGAGTTTGTGAACACTCATATTGATGGTGAAAATGATAATTGTGAAAATTTCCAAGATGCTGAAGAAAGCGAAGAAGAAAATATTAGTACTGAAAAATTGAAGGGAACTTTAGGAGGAAAGGATATCATTCAATTAAAAAGTAATTTTATACCAAGAGGTTTGATCCCCTTACAGAAACATTTTGATCAAAATGATGTTGTTAAAGATCCAAAAGTGAAACCTGCTGATAATGCTATTGAAGATAGAAATATTGGTACTAAAGAGAATCCAAAGATTGTGAAGCTGTCTAAAAACTTGCCTGCCAAAGAAAAACAAGAATATGTGAACTTGATAAAAAAGTATACAGATGTGTTTCCCTAGAGTTATGAAGACCTTAAGGAATATGATACTTAAATAATACAACATCGTATTTCGATCAAACCTGGAGAAAAACCTTTCAGACAGAAACTCAAAAGAATTAATCCAAAGTTGTTACCAGTTATTGAAAAGGAAATCAAAAAATTGTTTGATGCCAAAATTATTGTGACTTTAATATTCTCAAGGTGGGTTGCTAATTTGGTTCCTGTCATAAAGAAAAATGGATAAATAAGGCTTTGCATAGATTTCAGGAATTTGAATAAAGTCTCAATGAAAGATAATTATCCTTTGCCAAAGATGGATCATATTTTGCAGAAAGTGGTCGAAGCAGAAAGAATTTCAATGATGGATAGTTTTTCAGGGTACAATCAGATTAAGGTGTTACCTGAAGATCAAGAAAAGAATGCTTTCACCACACCATGGGGTACGTTTATGTATGCAAAGATTCCTTTTGGTTTGATGAATGCAGGGGCTACCTTCCAGCGTGCCATGGATATTGATTTTGCAGGAGAAATAGGCAAATTTGTGGTAATCTATATGGATGACATCACAGTATATTCAAGGTCTGATAGAGAGCATATTCATCTTTTGGAAAAAGTTTTTATAAAATGCAGAAAATTTGGTATATCATTGAATCCAAAAAAATCAATTTTCGCATTAGAAGAGGGAAAGTTGTTGGGCCACATAATTTCAAAGGATGGAATAAAGATTGATCCTGATAGATTCAGTGAAATTTTGAAGGTCGGAGAACCAAGAAGCAAAAAAGAAATACAATCATTCCTGGGACAGGTAAATTTTTTGAGAAGGTTCATTCTCAGTTTTGCTGAAATATTAATGAATATCACAAATATGCTGAAAAAGGGTCATGAAATAAAATGGATAGCAGAGGCTAAGAAATATTTTAAAGAAATAAAACAATCCATTTCAGAAGCTCATGTGTTGGCGAGTGTTGCCGCCTTTCACACACCTGGGTCACGTGGCAGAAATATTCAAGCCACTCGGTGTGTCCTTGGGGGCAAGTCTCGAGTCAAGGCTGTCACCTTGTTCTTGACTCCTCCATTTAGGCTCAACTCCTAATGAATCCAATGGGGGTAGACCCTATTAAGTTACTAAGGATAATTACTTAGTGTTGTGATGTTAAACTGAATGAGTTACTTAGGAGTTTGCAATTTAACTATAGATGATCACAGATAGCAAGATACAAAAGATGAACACACTAAAGCACAATGCTGAGACACAATATATATATAAAACAAGAAAATAACCAGTGCCTTAGAATGGAGTCAAAAAATAGAAACAATGTACTTGTATGTGCTTGGAGTGAGTGTTTTTCGATTGCCTCTTGGTATGTTTTAAGTTAAAATTGAAGTGTGAGTTGATTAAAATTAGGCAAAGTGGGGACTCCAGATATACCCTAGAGTACTTGGAGTATGTCCAAAACTAAACCTTCATGGCTACCCGCAAGGAATATGTGGGCTGAAATGCAGTCTTTGGGGCTATTGTTCATAATGCACCCATTAGGGTCTCGAGGTCACTTTTCAGAAGTTCCCGCTTCCTTTGGGTATTTTGCCACCCTGATGGTTCGATCTAGGTGTTGGATTTTCACCTGTTGGTTTGTTAATTTGGGAGAGTGAGTCCTAATTATACTAGTCACTCAAGTGCTTTTGATACAGTTTGATTGATCAGATGAACCACAGCCAAGTGTAGAGCATACACATTGGAGTCTTGTCAATTTTAGTAAGTTTTAAACTGGGTGTTCTTGTTTAAAAGAAAACCCTCCAGGAACCTCTTTCGATCCAAGTGGATCTCAATTGGGGAATCAAGGAGGGGTTAATTTTATAATAGATGAAAAACAAATGATCAAAATAAAATAGATACACAATTATAGTTTTCTAATTAGTCCTACAACGAATCTCTTTCCCCTTTCGGGTCAATCGGGAAGTCATGGGGTAAGTATTAAGATTACTTTGAAATATAAAGTATGGAATATGAAATTAATAATAAAATAAATTATATTACCCTGCAGATTAGATCAATGCTATTTTGAAAAAAATGAGCAAAAAGCAACAAAAAGGACACCGACGCAAATTCCCCCCAGGGGGGATGGGGAATGGGCTCGAAAGAGCCTATTCAAAAAATAATTTTATTAACAGTGGTTACAATATCATAGAACTGATATAATTCCTCTTGAACCTTATATGGATTGAAATCAAGAGATTACAAGGTGCGAAAATCAAAGGTTTTAGTCAAATGGGAGACCCCTGGGGGGATTTGAACGCTCTTGAGGACACTTCCGAACAGAAGATTCCTTTATTTTTTGTTACACCTGATAAAAAATAGCAAGCATATTAGAATAACATATTCCCAAAATCACTTTAAGAGTACCTTTGGACCAGCCTACCTTAACTAAAAAAAATGAAGTTAAAACTAGCTAAACACGTGAAAGAGGAACCAAG
The DNA here is from genome assembly GCA_001517045.1 of Pseudotsuga menziesii. NCBI lineage: Eukaryota > Viridiplantae > Streptophyta > Pinopsida > Pinales > Pinaceae > Pseudotsuga > Pseudotsuga menziesii. The sequence goes on along the minus strand of LPNX010891336.1, from coordinate 201,352 downwards.
GAAAGCAAGCTTTCCTTGGGATCTTGGCTTGCTGTTTATGTAGCCAATGAAATATGCACTGATTTCTAGATTTATCTTTTATAACAGAAAATAGAAATCTAATGCATGCAAGCTACACGTTTTCTTTAAATTTCCATGCAAAAAGGACGATTTCCCTAAAGCTAGATCTAGAATGCTTATGACAATTTTTAACTGCAAGATCTAGACAATGGGATTTGATAAGATAGATCTATGTTGGAATTAATTTTAGTATGATATATCTAAGCAAAATCAAATCTATTAACAAAGTAACCGGGTAAAAATGTTGATTTTGAGGGAGGAAGAGGAGGAGAGAAATGTCGGTTTCCTTGAAGATCCACAGTGGAGCTTTCAGGTGGAATGTCGAGGGACTATGCCTTTGGAAGGTTTTGAAGAGAGTGAAAAAGAAAACTAGATCAGCATCCTCTCCAATGTAGGAACCTGCAGCTCAGCTGAAATCAAAGAACTTGCCAAGAAACTTGTGAGATCCGATTAGTACATACACAGAGATTCAAGATAACATGCATATAAGCTTATAGGACATGCTGAATCTAGATCTCTAAACATGCATAAAAGGAAATATATGGTCAATAAACTTATTGAAAAGCACCTTTCCTATCAAAATTATAATAATCCTATTATCAATCTTAACAACGGATCTACAAGCAATTAGCAAAAACATGAACACAGATACAGGTTACCTTCGTAAAATAATGGCAGTAATCATCCACACATGTAATAGCACAACACTGTCTAGCCTCCAAATCTTTTCTTTATTTCAAATTAAGAATAACAACAGTACAATAGCAGTAGCACCTCAATCCCAGTTATAACTAGCTTGGAAGAGGGAGTTGTGCTTGGATATATACAAAAACTAGGAGATCCAGCCCAGGGGGGGCACAAATCCCAAGGAGATAGACCAAATATGCTGATGGAGAGTCCATCAATGCCTAATCTGTGTCTAATTGAGCGAGATCTGAGTCTCACTGAGTGCAGTTATCAATCGGAGAGTTGATATGACTGACACCTCAACCTGTTGACTGAAGCATCCACCAAAACTCATCCAGATGAGCCAAAACATGTTGAGGAGAGAGGGAGGGCGAAATTCCCCATAAAGGATGCCGAAGATCAACTCTGAATCTGATTTGATCACCTCTTTCAGTCAAGGATTTGTCAGATTTAGTCAATTTGGTTCAGATCTGACTGATTTCAATCAAATCGGCTGAGAATCCATTGATTTATGATTTTGGATTTGCTCCATTATTCATCAATTTATTAATTAAAATAATCAATAATTGATTTTTGGGGCTTTCTGACCTAAGTGATGGAAAATCACTCAAAACTAGGAAATAGTGGGTCCATGGGTTTACATGGTGCTCTTAGCTTGAAAATGAGCACCTACATGACTGAAACTGATTATTTGGCCCACTTTTATTACAAAATCAATTTTTCCAATTAAACTATTAAAAAATAGCCTAAGTTTTGGAAAAACTAAATTTTTAATAAAAAACACTAAAAAAAACAAAAATTTGAAAAATTGAAAAACACCTAAGGGGACTTAGACATGTTCATATGACTCGACCATGATGTCTAGCATACTTATACATTGACACATAGACTCTAATAACCTCAATAGGCCTAAATGCTAAGCCGACCACCCCAACTTTGGAGGTATGGAGTGAAAAACTCAGAAATTATCAGTCGTTTATTCAACAACCAATAATAACCAAGGGAAAAAACACCCTGGGCTGATCAGATTGACAAATAAAGTCTAAGAGACCGAGTCTTTTACAAACACTATCATGCTAGAACATTTATTACAATTCCCCCATGGGGTATGAACATGTGATATAGTACAACAAGCACTTTCGAGAAGTACTTCCAAAGGTCTTCTTAAGTCTGAACAAGTTATCTTTGTTCGGTTCATCAGGCTCACTTGATAAAAAACCACTAAGTACAACTTAGGTGGTAACATTCTGGCTCCAACTATGGGACGTGTGCTTGATCTAGTCTTTAAGACAAGGAGAGGATATGAGAACACCAGAATCTCTGGTTTATATACCCTGTAAAAACATCTCAACATGACAAGAAAAACCTCAGTAGCACAAGTTTTATAAAAAACCAAATGAACCATTAAGCTGATTTATTTAAACAAAATAAATGTAACTAACTAAAAGAAGCAAAGTTTTATCATAGCTAAGTATAAATGCAGAAAGTAAATGCTCTCTTTCAAGGAGCTTATTTTCCTACTATAAGCATGATATAAAAAGGGTTAAGTGTAATCAGAAATCCAATGTAACCACCTAAGCATTTTATTAACATAATTTTTTTTTCTTGTCTTTGGTTACCAGCCAAAGTAAGGATACCTTATTCAGAAAATGCAAACTTGCGTGATGATTCAAGATGGACAGGATGGATGGGAGATCATAGGCATGAACAATGTCATAAAAATTCTTCCCAAACTTGTATGTGCTCATGCAGGCTGCTTCTATCCATGACTGGATAGGACTGATATACCAATCAGAATGATGAGGCAGACTGACTACATCACCATACTGATCACTGGGGCTTATCAAATGATAACTTGTTGCACAAGCCCTAAGTAGATCCAAATCATAAGGAACCTCTATATGTGAAGAAGATGGCTGAGACTGATTTTCCACTAACTGCAACACATCTGAATTTTCACAATACTGCTTCTCAATGTCTTCACTACTGATACCCTTGTGCAACTCTACATGGTATGGCTTTGAATGATCACATGAAAATTCTGAATGCTCCTTTTCCATACTAAGGTTTTCCTAGGCATCCAAATATATGCTCCCCTCTATGGATGTATCATAGATTGGACTTCCACAAATCTTTGAATAGACACTCCCATCGTTGGACATATCATGGATGGGTTTTTCCATAAGATTTTCACAAGTTGGATTATCTATGAAATTCCAATAGTCATCAGACCCATCCATGTCATATGTGGGGGACTCTTCATCCATGGCATCATGCTCCTGCCTATCCATGTCTTCCTTGTATTCATAACAATATTCTTCAGATAAAGTGTTACAAGGAAATAAACTTTCCAAACCTTCATCAACATGAGGAGAACAAGGTCTAGTGTCACCACACACTGTACAGATCTTATCATAGGTTTCTTTATAGGCTTCTGTTATTATATCATGAAGAGGATATTCAATATTATCTTCAATCAAGGAAACTTTTTGGACATATTCAATGGGATCACTTGGTATGTGTTGCTCAGTGGATTTCTCTAGAGGGATTTCTAGAAAGGTACCAGCATTGCAACACACTTGAGAATACACCAAATCTTCAATGTCTTCAGCTATGGTGACATGAGGAGAGTTTTCAACAATGTGTTCCATCATGGGATCCTCCTGAAGCTCTTCAATATTATCATCTTGGATTTTCCCTTCCTCAGAATCTTGCTGTGTATTGGGAGATACGTCATACTCTTTTAAAAGATGCTTAATTGCTTCCTTTCTTAAATAACTAATCAGATGCCTTTTGACTGGAGTATCATGAACCTCCTCTTCACTTAAATGTTCAAGAAGTGATTCCAAGTCTTCAATACTTTGTATCATGGAAAAAGGTCCATCATATGTTTCTGTGTGATACTCTATCCCAGACAGGTAGAAGGTACAGATCTTTTCAAGGAACTTTTTCAAACCATTCATACTACCCCTGCCATCATGCCACTGCTCTAAAAACATCCAAAGGAAGTTTGGAAAAGAAGTTATGCATTTATTAGGAAGGCCTCAATAGAACCAACAACAGGCCTCACCCTGAAAAGTTCCAGCAAACATTTCCATCATATTGTCTTCATGAAGAATATTTAAGTCAGCAATCAACTAAAGGAAAGATTTGACATGCCAGATGGCCGAGTCACCATAATCTCCATGAAATGTTGGAAGCCAGTTATATGCATCCCCCAAACCATCACCATAGTTAAGAAAACCTGGGATGTTTGAGAAATCGATAGGTTGAAACATTAAGGTTAACTGGGCACCATATTTCTCCTTTAATTCATCCAAAATAGTATCCATTTGATATAACGATTAAACCTTGTACTGAAAAGGTGGAGCTGTCAAGTGATGAGCTTTAAAGGTTTTAACATGTCGCATGGGTTCATCTACACACAACAAAACTTCACAAGTTTATGAGATAACAGGGTTTTATCCCTTCAATGGAGTCGCCATGTGAAAAAGAAAAATAAGCATTTATAAATCTTTTCACAAAAATTATTTTTTTTTGCTTTTCTTTGTAAAAATAAAACTGGAAAAAAGTTAGTGGAGTCGCCAGATGAAAATTAAAGATCTACTCTAAGCATTCATCAAACAAAGCAAAAACAAAAAGGAAGAAAACAAAATTCGTACTCAGGAATAAAAAGATTTATCCCTGGCAACGACGCCAAAAAGTGTTGCCGCCTTTCACACACCTAGGTCACGTGGCAAAAATCTTCAAGCCGCTCGGTGTGTCCTTGGGGGCAAGTCTTGAGTCAAGGTTGTCACCTTGTTCTTGACTCCTCCATTTAGGCTCAACTCCTAACGAATCCAAGGGGGGTATACCCTATTAAGTTACTAAGGATAATTACTTAGTGTTGTGATGTTAAACTGAATGAGTTACTTAGGAGTTTGCAATTTAACTATAGATGATCAAAGATGGCAAGATAACAAAAGATGAACACATGAAAGCACAATGTTGAGACTCAAATCCTTATATGGATTGAAATCAAGAGATTACAAGGTGTGAAAATCAAAGGTTTTAGTCAAATGGGAGACCCTTGGGGGGATTTGAACGCTCCTGAGGACACTTCCGAACAACATCTTCCTTTATTTTCTGTTACACCTGATAAAAACCAGCGAGCAAGTTAGAATAACATATGCTTAAAATCACTTTAAGAGTACCTTTGGATCAGCCTACCTTAACTAAAAAAAAAATGAAGTTAAAACTACCTAAGCAAGTGAAAAAGGAACCAAGGAAAGCAAGCTTTCCTTGGGATCTTGTCTTGCTGTTTGTGCAACCAATGAAATATGCACTGATTTATAGATTTATCTTTTATAACAACAAATATAAATCTAATTCATGCAAGCTACAAGTTTTCTTTAAATTTCCATGCAAAAAGGACGATTTCCCTAAAGCTAGATCTAGAATGCTTATGAAACTTTTTAACTGCAAGATCTAGACTATGGGATTTGATAAGATAGATCTATGTTGGAATTACTTTTAAGATGATAGATCTAAGCAAAATCAAAGCTATTAACAAAGAAACCGGGTAAAAATGTTGATTTTGAGAGAGGAAGAGGAGGAGAGAAATGTCGGTTTCCTTGAAGATCCACAGTGGAGTTTTCAGGTGGAATGTCGAGGGACTATGCCTTTGGAAGGTTTTGAAGACAGTGAAGAAGAAAACTAGATCAGCATCGTCTCTAATGTAGGAACCTGCAGCTCAGTTGAAATCAAAGAACTTGCCAAGAAACTTGCGAGATCCGATTAGTACATACACAGAGATTCAAGATAACATGCATATAAGCTTATAGGACATGTTGAATCTAGATCTCTAAACATGCATCAAAGGAAAGAGATGGTCAATAAACTCATTGAAAATCACCTTTCCTATCAAGATTATAATAATCCTATTATCAATCTTAACAACGGATCTCCAAGCAATTAGCAAAAAAATGAACACAGATACAGGTTACCTCCATAAAATAATGGCAATAATCATCCACACATGAAATGGCACAACACCGTCTAGCCTCCAAAGCTTTTCTTTATTTCAAATGAAGAATAACAACAGTACAATAGCAGTAGCACCTCAATCCCAGTTCTAACTAGCTTGGAAGAGGGAGCTGTGCTTGGATATATACAAAAACTAGGAGATCCAGCCCAGGGGGCACAAATCCCAAGGAGATAGACCAAATATGCTAATGGAGAGTCCATCAATGCCTGATCTATGTCTAACTGAGTTAGATCTGAGTCTCACTGAGTGCAGTTGTCAATCGGAGAGCTGATCTGACTGACACCTCAACCTATTGACTGAAGCATCCACCAAAACTCATCCAGATGAGCCAAAACGTGTTGAGGAGAGAGGGAGGGCAAAATTCCCCATAAAGGATGCCGAAGATCAAATCTAGATCTGATTTGATCACCTCCTTCAGTCAAGGATTTGTCAGATCCATTCAATTTGGTTCAGATCTGATTGATTTCAATCAAATCGAATGAGAATCCATTGATTTATGATTTTGGATTTACTCCATTATTCATCAATTTATTAATTAAAATAATCAATAATTGATTTTTGGGGCTTTCTGACCTGAGTGATGGAAAATCACTCAAAACTAGGAAATAGTGGGTCCATGGGTTTACATGGTGCTCTTAGCTTGAAAATGAGCACCTACATGACTGAAACTGATTATTTGGCCCACTTTTATTACAAAATCAATTTTTCCAATTAAACTATTAAAAAATAGCCTAAGTTTTGGAAAAAATAAATTTTTAATAAAAAACACTGAAAAAACCAAAAAATTGAAAAATTGAAAAACACCTAGGGGGACTTAGACATGTTCATATGACTCAACCATGATGTCTATCATGCTTATACATTGACACATAGACTCTAATAACCTCAATAGGCCTAAATGCCAAGCTGACCACCCCAACTTTGGAGGTATGGAGTGAAAAACTCAGAAATTATCAGTCGTTTATTCAACAACCAATAATAACCAAGGGAAAAAACACCCTGGGATGATCAGTTTGACAAATAAAGTCTAAGAGACTGAGTCTTTTACAAACACTATCATGCTAGAACATTTATTACAATTCCCCCATGGGGTATGAACATGTGATATAGTACAACAAGCATTTCCGAGAAGTACTTCCAAAGGTCTTCTTAAGTTTGAACAAGTTATCCTTGTCTGGTTCATCAGGCTCACTTGATAAAAAACCACTAAGTACAACTTAGGTGGTAACAGTGAGCCAAGAATTCACTAAATATTTCTTAATATTTTCATATGCTCTAGAACATACTATTGCTGCAGTTTTGTTACAGAAGAATAATGAGAACATGGAGAAACCTGTAGCCTTTTTCAGTAAGATGTTGAGAGATGGGGAATTAAAATATGATATTATGGAGAAGTAAGCATACGCTTTGGTTAAAGCCTTGAAAAATTTTAGGGGGTATATTCTTCATTCACATATAATTGCTCATGTTCCAACCAGTGCAGTAAAATGGATTCTCACACAACCTAATCTAGAAGGAAGAAGAGAGAAATGGATATCAGCATTATTGGAGTATGATATAGAAATTAGACCTACCAAGTTGATTGAAGGGTAGGGACTTGCAAAAATGTTGACAGATTCAAACTGTGAATCTTTACAACTTAATTTCTTATCTAGTCAATCTCATTAGCTGGACACGGGGGTGGATATAATGATCGGTTTTACTACATATCCATGGCATTTTGATATTGTTCATGTTCTTCAAAATTTACAAGCTCCTGTAGGATTAAGTAAAACAAGAGCAAGATCTGTGAAGTTGAAAGCTGCTAAATTTTGTATTTTAAATTAGTACCTTTATTGGAAGGATCCTAGAGGTGTGTTACTTAATTGCCTTTTAGAAATTGAATCCCAACACATAGAAAAAGAATTTCATAAAGGAGATTGTGGAGGACATCATTCTTGGAAAGTGACAACAAACAAAATTTTGAGAGCAGGTTTTTATTGGCCATCATTGTTTTCGGATGTGTACAAAGAAACTAGTACATGTCATCAATGCCAGATTTTTGATGGTAAGAGAAAGGTAATTCCACTCCATCTTAATCCAATAAATGTAGAAGCTCCTTTTCAGTAGTGGGGTTTGGATTTCATTGGAGAAATAAACCCAAATTCTTTAGGACAACATAAATGGATTTGACAGCCACAGACTATTTCACAAAGTGGATTGAAGAAATACCTACCAGGAGAGCTACCGAGACAGTAATAATGGATTTTCTTGAAGAAAATATATTGGCTAGGTTTGGGTGTCCTAGAAGAATGGTGACTGATAATGTAGCAGCTTTTAAATCCAAAAAGATGATTAATTTTTGTCATAAGTATCATATCAGTTTAAATCATTCAACTACTTACTATCCACAGGGAAATGGATTGGTCGAGTCTTCTAATAAGAGTCTGGTAATAATTATTAAGAATTTGTTAGAAGATAACAAGAGAGCTTGGCACACCAAGCTTAAGTATGCTTTGTGGGATGATAGAATTAGCACTAAAAGGGCAATTGGAATGTCTCATTTTCAATTGGTATATGGAAATGAAGTCATTTTTCCAGCATCATTGGGTGTTCCAGTTATGAAATATTTTCAGGAACAACAGGATGAGCCAAACCACATGTAGAGAAGGATAAACAAAATTATCGAATTAGAGGAGAAAAGGAATAAATCTTATGATAAAGTGCAGATACACCAAGAAAAAATGAAAAATACTTTTGATAGAAAGGTGAAACAAGAACAATTCCAAATTGATGACTTGGTATTAAAATGGGATGCTCCTAAGGAAGATAAGCATGGAAAATTTGACCACATGTGGGTAGGTCCTTATGTTATTGCAGGTCACATAGGGGAAAATGCATTTATTCTAGAATATCCAAATGGGGTTTCGTTGGAGAGTAACCCTATTGATGGAAGATTTTTGAAGCATTACCTATCCTAAGGTGGAGGGTAAAATTTGTACCATAGTTTGTAAATATTTATTTTCTTGAAAGCAGTACATACGGTGAACCGAATATTTTTGAAGCCCTGAGTGAAGGACCTAAGATTTAGGAGGATAGCCATTTTTATTTATTTAGAAAATATATATCAGAGAAAAAGTAAAAAGTTTGGAGATTTGGATACAAAAGTTAGAGACAGGCACTAGGTCTATGAGTTCTTTGATACCTCACAGGGAGGATATCATCCCCATTTGGAGCCAATTTTTAACACATGTATGTTGAACAATTGAGGAGGAAATGTCGTCAAGAAATGATAAAGGGATACATAAAATTTGGTAAAGGTTGGTAGTCATGAGTCCCTTATTAAAATGTGCATTTCGGTTAATTCATTGCACAGTTCAAAGGTGTAGATTTATGAGTATGAAAATCTACGGTTGCAAATTGATCCTCTAGGGAAAGTTGCACAAGAGAGAAGTTTTAATGGAGAGGTAGAAGTGGCTAATAAGATAGAAAGATCAACGGCTAAGAAATAAAGTAAATAAAATCTATGATTATCAGGCAGTCCGCGATGTAAAGATGCACACTTGAAAAAATGAGAAATGTTGGCGGATTACATAGAACAGATTTTAATCCAACGGTTTAGACAAAATATGAAATCTTAACAACGGTCATAATCTATTCCAGAGTGCAAAGCTATGAGATAATTAAAAAGGATAAGTGGTAGCGGAATTTAAACCGCTTTCCACATGGTGACTTTTGGTGAGTTCTACTGAGGAAAGCGATAAAGGAAAAAAAACTTGGTAAGGGCCCCGAAATAATCTGTTGTATAAAAAGTGAGTTGAACTAGGTAAATTTATTTCATTTGCACGCTGTGGGTGAGAAGAAGAAGGGATAGTGCAACAAATTTTTCCGAAAGTCAACTTCTATGTATTCAACAGTTACCAGGTAAGCCTTAAAACACTGAGACTTTGTTGAAGACTTGTCGCCATTGTTTATTATGGAGAAGGAGAAGGGTTCAGGAATATTGTACATAGTTCTGGATGAGAGATAAGAGGTTGTTGTTGATAGGGAGAGTAATGTATGTGACCCTATTCTGTCATTTTGTAGTGTATTAGTTTCAAAGGAGCATTTGTGGTAGCATAATTCACAAGGGAATGATATTCTGAATGTTTGCAGTTCTTTCTTATATTATTTTGCTATTGAACAAACCATACCTTTCCATGAATTTGTCGAATGGTGCATGAATAGTTACTCATCCTCCAAAAGAGTTATTATGAGTCATACAACGTCAAAATGCCTTTGTAGAGTTGATGTGAAAACTGTTCACGGGATATTGAGTCTTCTTGATAACTTCCTTGATAGCTGTTAGTCCTTAAATGAGGAAGTCTTAATTGAAATGTATAAAAATTATAGAACTGAAGTCAGATGCTAGTTTTTATCCAGTATTCTGAAAGATGGTCAGTCATTAGAAGGTTTATTTCTAACATACAATGTTAATATTTTCAAAGAGGAAGTACAGTTGGTCATGTCACTGGTCAATCAAATTTTGGGTTTGGATGATAATACTCATATTAATGAAGTCAACTTAGTTTTTTTGATATCTATAGGTTCAATTGACCCTGAATCCCATTCAACCCATTGTTTTAATATTGATGAGTATCTAGCCCAAGTTATCCATACCCAATTGGTCAAATTCCCTAAAGTCGGGTTCTTTAGATACCAATCATATTTGTTGAACATGCTTTTGTGTTCTAATGTGTCATAGCTGCAGTTCTTATCTACCATGTTCTCTTTGGACCTCCCGAAACAAATTAGCATGTTTGAGTTCATAAATACAATCATGGTTGAGATTTACAAATTACTTTTCGATGATTTCTTTCCAAGGGTGTTGGAAGACATGAGACTTATGTTACAGTCTTCCTTAGAAGACAAAACAGGAGATTGGTTCATGTATAAAGAATTTACTGTTCTTAGAGTGTATGGGTTCACTGGAGAACCATACAGGTTACTCGCTTTTTTGAATCCAAGAATATTCGCATTAGAGTTTATGAGACAGAGGTTATATGCGAAAGAAGAACATTTTGGGGAATTTAAAAAATCTTCCAATGTTAAATTTCCTCTCAAAGTTGGTCCTTTCATTTTTTAAAATAAAACCGCCTTGTTAGTCATAGAGAAATTGTTAGAAGTTGTGGATTTTCAGAAAGAGCAAAAAGTAAATTATGATCCACATCACATTATTTCTCAGAGGAAGCAGTTGAACAAAAATAAACCATTTGATCATCAAACTATTGAAGGCTTAGATAAAATAGAAAATTTGGTGAATTTTGAAGAAAATTTAGAAGATGATGAAGATAGGAGGAACAAATTGACTACAGTGGCTCAAACGCTTGTTAATTCCATCATTTTGAGTAAAAGGAGTCTTTCTGAAACCGATGGCATGAATGTAGATGAAGATATTTCTCATAAAAAGATCAAAGCACACCCTCAAGAGGATCAAACTATTTTAGAAGAAATATTTTCACAAGATTTAAAGAAGATGATCTTGTTCCAAAAAAAGTCTGTATAGATGCATCGATATTCCTCCAGAGAAGAAAGTAAGGCAGAGTCCAATTTTTGTTAGAAATCCAGGACTGAGTTAATATCAATTTATGCTAACAAAGACTCTGCAATCATTAGAGGAAACTAAGAATCTACTTCCTCGAGTTAGAAATTTAATTAATTAAAATACTTCATTGATTTCTACTCGAGATGCAAAGAGGAATACCCTGAAATGCGTTGTGGTAAGTGACAAGAAAGTGTCTGAAATGGAGGTGAAGTTAGACAAAATAAGTGTTCCTAATAAAATACAACTCGATAAACAAACTGGAGATGTTATTTACTCTGATTTGCTACATGCAATTATGAAAATTACTAAATTACAGTCCCTTGTAGATAAGATGGAGGTTCAATTGAAGCATGAAAAGGTTGAAAATAAAGCAAATTTGATTCAAATTAAAAAGTTGTAGGGAGATGTTGTAAGCCTAGGGACCGAACCAGGTAATATGCAGGCAACCAAAAATATTCTATAGGAGAAGGACAATACCATTCAAGTGTTGAAGAAGAAGATTAAAGTCCCTAATGCTGAACATGTTCAGTCTTCAGAATTATTTACACTTCAGGAGGAAAAAGAGAAAGTTTATCAAGAAATGATGGACTATAAAGGAAAATCATTAAAGCTACAGGAGGAGAAAAACAAGTGGGAAGTAGAAAGAACCGAATTTATGGCTCATATGGTAAAGTTGGAAAAAGATAAAAATGATGAAAAAGAAGTTATGGAAGAATTGATGAGTCAACCCTTTGTTGACATTGATTTACCCCTTGTTAATATTGAAAGACCATTAAATGAATTTTCTACAGATGCTTTATTAGTTCCTATGTCTCAGGTGAGCTTGAAAGAAGTGGAGATTAAAGAATTAACAGAGGAAAATGAAAATATCAAATTAGAATTAGCTAAGAGCATTGAGGAGAAGAATAAAGCATGGAATGATAAAATCCAATTACAGAAAAAGTTCAATGAATTAAAAGAAAGAAGTACAGGAAAAACTCCTTTACATGGATCTAAACATTTGATTTGGGATACTTTGTCTATGGAAATCACCAAGTTAAGGAATTATTTAAATTTTATTGATGATGAAAGTGCACTAGTAAATTTAGCTACTCAAAGATTGAAATTGGCCGATGAAACTATGGAAAAGAAGCCTTTGGATACTACTCACAATGCTTTGAATTTCTTAAATTTTTTAACATATCAGAATTTGCAGGACATTGGGATCAAAGATAGAGTAGCAATTGTGTTGTGGGCAAAGAGGTTTATTAATAAAAATCAACTCATGAAAGTGGTGCAGGATAAGGCGAATAAAATGTCTTCTCAAATAAAGGATTTCAGGCTTGCTTTTAAAGATTTATTTGATGATGGTCTCCCTTCTTTTTGGGATGATGAAGGACAGTTGTTTTCCCAGGAGCAATATCACAGCTTATTGGTACAGAATCACATGGATCATTCCAAATTTGAATATTTAGTTAAAGGGTTAATAGGAAAGGTCATTGTGGAAAAATTGACAAAAGACTTTGAGATATTGGATAGGTTTTTAATTATTAAGAAAGCATTGTCTACCATGTCTTATGAAGCTTATGTGGATTTGGAGGTGTCAATAAAAGAGATGACAGAATACGACACTCCAAATGTGGAATAATGGAAGGTCGTGGAGAAATTTGGAAATACCAAGTACATACTACATTCATGAAGACAGGTGTTGCAGTTCGTGAAGCTGTTTGTTCAGGATACTTTGCAGTTACTAAGTTTTCTATAATCAAGCAATCTGTCATTTCAATCAAAGCATGTAATTACTATTCCTAGTTATTAGGGATATGGTTACAAACATTTATGATTAACATATTAATTGGTTATTGATATTCTTGGGAAAAACTATTTTTGTATATATTTGAATTTATTTGATGTATTGGGGGTTGGAACCCATAACTTTGGACCGATGTTCATTCAGAACTTATGATTTTCTAAATGAAAATTACAGAGCCAAATGCTAGTTTATTTTCAAATATTCATGTGTTGTTTATGTTACAGTTTGTGCCTTCTTTCTCTGTGACTGTTTTTCAAGTGTTTACCCTCCATTATGTTTTCTTTCATATTTGAACATAGTGTTTAATAGTTTCAGAATTCATATATGTTATGCTCTAGCTATTGTTTCATATATTCACAAATATTTCCTCTGAAGTTGATATGGAATTCATCTTGTGATTCTCTATATTGATGCATTGTTCACGTTTCTCTCCTATCACCTGAAAATTAATGAATGGCTGTAACTGAATGATTATCTTGCCTTTGTTGGGATTCTGTGTATGAAGCTTTGTATTATCTTTGTTTGTTCCATTGCCCAATGGTTATATGTGGTGTTTAAGCCATCTGTATAACTTAAATTAGGGACTCCAATGTCTGGCCTTGTTAAATTTATATCTGAGAGATCCCTCTCCGGAAAGAAAAGCCAGTTTCTTTCTAAAGTGGTTTTTGTTGTTACCTTAAGATTACCTTTCACAACCTTGGGTATATTTTGAGTGATAACACCAATTTCCCTAGTTTCTGACAATGCATCTTACTTTTCATCGACTAAACTTACTGAATTTGTTAATGAGAAAGGAATGAAATTGCATTATTCTGCTAATTATTATCTGCAAGGTAATAGATTAGCTAAATCGACTAATAAAAACCTTATTAGAATTTTAAAGAAAAATGTCATAGAAAATCAGAGAAGTTGGCATGTAGCTCTTCCAAATGCACTCTGGGCTAATAGGGTCACACCCAATAATTCCTTAGGTGTGTCAACTTATACCTTAGTTTATGTAAAAGAAGTTATTTTACCTCCGAACATTTTATTTCCATCTTCTCAATTAGCTCAAGCGTCAAGAGGGTCTAGTAGTGAGGTTTTACAAGCTCGAATTAATACCATGCTGAAGCTAGAAGAGTCTAGATCTAAGTCTAAGAAGAGGTTTAAGCACCAACAAGAGATTATTAAGAGATGGTTTGACAAATATAAGGCTGAGAAGGGAAGCTTTGAAGTAGGAGATCTGGTTCTCAAGTGGGATCATCCGCATGATGAAAAGGGAAAGCATACTAAGTTTTAACATCTATGGATTTGACCATTTTAGATTGTCAAAAAGTAGGCCCCTCAATATATAAGTTACATGATTTACAGGGGTGGGAAGAGAATCTTCTTGTCAATGGTTTGGTTCTCAAACCTTACTTCACCTAGTGACTTAGAAGTCATTTGTACATAAATAAATCTTTTGTGTTTGCTTCGATTTCTTTTAGTTATGTTTTCTTTCTTTCTGTTGATTTTCTTTTCTTTGCATTTGATTTATTTCAGTTTTTCTTTGCTTTATTTTGGTTTTATTTCAAATAATCTAGCTCAAATTTTGGTGCTTGGGGGACATTGGAATTTGGACAAACTGCCAATATTTTAAACCAAAGAAATGCTCATTGGGATTTATCTATGTCAAAATGTATCATCACAAGATTCTTTAGTTTGATAGACTATTGAAGGGAGGTTATTTTGAGAACACATTGAAGTCCTATTTTAAACCCTATTAAATAACTGAGGTAAGAGAGGTATAGAATACTATTTTGGGACTCCATCCACTTCACATTAATATCTGTCCTAGGAAGCTTGCAACAAAGGATCCACAGAAAATAAGCATGACAGGCAGGTGTATGGTATTCGAAATAATCCCATGCCACAAACGAAATCCAAAAGGCTATATATATAAAAGGAGTCGAATTTCCAAGTAAGATATATATCAAAAATATATACTAAACAAAATCAGTAAGATGATTGGATTTCTTAGAGGTTCTTCTTCGTCTGTGAGCTGAAACCAAATATCACTCACACAAAAGGACACCATGTATGGAAGAACCCAAATCAAATCTCAAATACAGAAGAAGAAATCCTGGAAGACTCAAAAGACAAAAGTATTAAGCATCAAATGAATGCAAAAAGGGCATGGGAATGAGGAACAAATGAATATGTCTGTCCAAATTCTGTTATGATCCTATGGTGTCTCAGCTGAAAGAAACCAAATACAGAGGTAAATGAATCTCATATTTTGGCTTCATAAGAGTTATCGGGACTTTGAAAACCTATTTACCATACCTAAAGGGACTAAAATCAATGAATATGTTCCGAATCTTACACTCCTAGAAAAGGTTTGGATTTTTAAAATAATTTTGAAATACAGTTTTCTAACAAAATAATTGGTTTAACAAAATGCCTTAGAGAAGTTTTGTGTTTTAAAAGGTAAGTTTTTCCATAGATCTATGTTCACTAACCAGTCACAAATTGTTGTTGTTGCAACCACTACCCCCAAAAAAATTCATGTTTTAAGTCCCCCCTTTGATTTCATAGCTTTTTATTTTTACTTAGACATTTTTCCCTTTGAAAACTATTGTTCATGACTTGGTTTCACCCTGAGTACGCTCAAGAAATTTTGTTTTTCGCACTAAGTAAGAAACCTTTTTTGACTCGATGTGTCGGAAAACATTCCATGTTTTCACTGACACAGTGGAAGGATTTTTCCTTTCCACCCAACGCGTTATTGTTGATTTTATGTGGTTTTGACCCTATGTGTCAAAAAAAGTTTTCATTTTCCATCTGACACAACGAATGATTTTTGTACTTTCACCCGATGGTTTTTCCAACTGATTATGCGATTTTATGTTGCGGTGTTTTCAGCTTTGTCGAAAAATGTTTCATTTTCTGGACGATACTATCAGCAGAGTCATGATTTTGTTTCCAATGTTATTGGAGGGTCATTTCATACAAAGAAGGCCAAAAATGGTGGATATTTGTTCCTCTCGGAGCCGATGCTGTCGGATATTTTAAAATTTTCTTGTATCTAATCGGGTTTGTCGATAGGTCTTGGTTGGGCATTCTTGCCTCGTTGTCTCCTTTAGTGTAGTGTTTATGTTAATGATTTGTTTCAACATTGGGGGTTTATGCAACAGCATTGGTGGGTGGTTTTGTCTGAGGAGATCCGATAGTTGTGGCAGAGTTGTGATTTTTGAGCCACCATAGTCAGAGGTTGTTTCATCTCACTTATTGATGTGGTTTCACCGATGAGTTTTAGAATGGGATCTGTTATGGCTTGTATAGGTTTCAAGATTAAGGTTGTTGATTTTAAAGGCTTCCCTCCCCGCCTTTTGGTTGGTTTCAACGATGAGTTTTAGAATGAGATCTGTTATGGCTTGTATAGGTTTCAAGATTAAGGTTGTTGATTTTAAAGGCTTCCCTCCCCGCCTTTTGGTTTGTCATCTCACCTGACCACCAAGGTTTATTTGTTGACCTAGTTTTCTTTGGCCATGGTTTTTCTACCTTCTCCCAGTATTTTTATGCCCCATACTGCTCACTGCATAATCCTCTTAGACATGGCTTACTCAGAACCCTCGATGTGTAATAATGAACCTAGGATGGCCCAAGTTTTGGGCTGGACATTCCTTACCTAGTTATTATCTGCAGTGATAGGGGTTTATGAGGCCTGAATCCATGAAAGTCATGTGTTCTTTTGGTTTTTAAGCATTTCTCCTCAGTAGAAGGTGTTGGCCCTGGTGTCCAGCACCGGGGCATCACCGTGTTTGTCTCCATATTGATATCTTGTGGGCCGTAAGAATAATAGAAAGGTCATACATGGGTTTTGAAGGTTGTCTTGGTGATACGTGTTGTTGTGCTTTATGTTATACCAAAATCCTATCATCATCATGTGATAATACCTTTGACATACCTACTTGCCCTTAATCCCAGCACTTGGAGTGGAAACCCATGTTGTTTGTCAGTCTTTTATGAAAATACTCATCACCGTGCTTTCCCATTTATCCATGAGCGATACCTTGCTCTCACCACCTATTCCTTGTTGTCCATAAGTGGTGCCACTGCTTATAGCCCTTGGTCCATAAGCATTTCTTACCTGAACCGCTCTGTCATAGAAGGAGAAAAGCAGTACCCTGGGTAAAATAGGAAAAATAGAATATTCTCGAGGCTTCTAGATCATGAGCCTCATGTCCTACCTTATACCTATCATTGTGGGTCAGTTGAGCTTGAGATCACTCATCCTAGGATCTTAGAGGCCACCTCATCCATAATTCTCCCAACCATTCCTATCCATTGAGCCTTATAAATAAAAGCTCATGTCCATGGTTGAGGGGGAGAACCATTGAAGTATTGTTATGCTATTGGATTGACCACTTGGCCCAAGCCATTGGAGAGCATAGAGAGAAAAGTTGGAGCTTATGGGGATGAAAGTTTTGGTTTCATGGAGATGCATGTCAACACTAAGGCTTAATTGGTTGTAAAATTATCCATTTTAATCTTAATGCAAAGCTGATTTCTATCCCACTTTACTGTTGTTGTTTGATTTCACATGTAAATGTTGTTGGATTCCTTAGTCATTAACATGGATTAATAGATTATGTTCTGGTAGATTTGATATGTTTGCATGTTTAATCTAATTACAGGTACACAGGTTTACTATCGAAGCAGGCATTCCAGGTATCTATGACATCCAGGGAGGGTCTTCATCCTTTGTCGTTCATTTGTTCTAGATCTGATGCATTCAGACCAGAGGAACAACTTCTGTCTGCAGAAGGTGAAATATTCCTGCTAACAAATATGGCGACTCCATTGGGGAATGAATGTATGTATTAGTTGATCTAATCTTCCTCAGTTCTTCAACTCTTGTCTGAATCTAGGCTCCGTCTCCAACTCTCTTCAATCAGATCTGCTATCTAACTCAGTGGATTTTGGTTTGAAACTTCCAGATCTGTCTAGATCTGAATGATTTTTTACTTTTTATGCTCTTTTTTACTCTCAATCTATCAGTTTTTACCTTGATCTTATCTTTTTTAACTAGATATGTCATTCTCCTTGTGTTTTGGATATATTCATGGGACTGCACATGTTCTATTGGCAAGAAGCGGTGCCACCGCTTGAGTCAAGTTAGCCATATGTGGTGCCACCGCCTGAATCCAATGAGCGAGGAGTGGTTCTACCTCAAAACTGCCTGTCAGTAGCTTCATCTGCGCGATGCTAGGTAGGCCCTATTCCAGACTTTGTATTTTGATTTTTGTGTGTTTTTGGCTTAATTTTTAATGAAAATGAAGTGTATTTTTGAAAAAAAATGCTCCCTCGGTCGCTTTGATTGTTGTATTCTTTCTGCATTCAAAGAGATTTTATGTTTCTTGCATTGGATTTTTCATTCTTTTCTTTGCTTGAAACCTCTTGCTCCTTTTTGTAGATATTATTCGTTGGAATTGGAAAATATACATTTCATTTTCATGTGTAGGCTTTAGTTTGTTTTGGACTTGGAATGCATGAGTGATCCATGTTGTTTTGAGTCTTTCTTTGCTTGGGTTGATTCTTGTTTCCTTTTGCATGTTGATTTTTTCAGTGCTTGGTAGGAAAGATTGGTTCTTCATTTCCTTGTCTATTTCAAAGAGAAGTTTTAGTTTTCTCTCTCCTTTTCTTTATTCGGAATCATGTTAATCAATTTTGTTCTTGTTTTGTGTGCATTAGAGTTAGATTTTTTTGGAAATGTTAGTGAAATCATCTTTCCATTAAGTTTTTATGCATCTTTTTCAAGCATGAAAAGATAGGAAACATTTTTGGTCTATTTATGTTTGATGTTCTCTAGATCTCTTTTTTATTTTTCTTGAAGATTGTTGGGGTGCATTGATATTTCCCTTTTCATTTGAAAAGATAGAATTGCATTTGCATTCGGGTGTTCATTTTTTGGAAGAAAAGTAAATCTCTCTCCCTCTCTTAGGTAGAATTTCATTGAAGAGGAAAACTTGCACTATCATATAGATCAGTATGCATCTTCTTTAACTTCAAGTTTTCACTCCATGGTTCCACCTAAACGCACAAGATAAAATTAACAATAGTACTATGTTAAAACTTTTAGCAATTTGAGTGATAAGTTAGAGACGTGTTCGAGTTTTGTTAAGCATAGGAGCTATCGTTATTTTTCCACATTACATCCCGAGACTCGTGTTGTTCTTCCATGTACTGTCGGTATATCGAACAGCCTTTCATGTACCCTTGAGGTATATAGAAAGGTACTTCACATACTTAATTGTATATAGGAAGGCCCCTTATGAACGGTTATGTATTAGACAACACTACTACCTATTCGAGCTCCCACGTACCTTGCGTATATCAGGAGACCCTTTTAGGAATCCTCAAACCATCTGAGTTATCCTTTTGGCCTATCCTGTGAGGTTCCTGACTCTTATCCACTCCTTTCACATGTTTTCTTGTTGCTTTTAGTTTGAGTAGTACTTGCTTGTGCATGGTAGTTAGGAGGTTCTTAGAGATTTTAGAGATGGCATCCTCATCTGGGACTACCACTCAAGAGGTCCCTTTCCAAGGTGTACCTTTTGTGTTCCCTCGAAGTGAAGGTATTGGTCCTCCCTTTATTTCCACTCTAAATCTTCTTGGATTAACCATAGGATTACTGATCTAGATTTTTAATCCAGTAATTCCTATTACACCTAATGTCTCAAATGTCACCTCTCCTTTGGGAGAGGATCAACCTTAACCTAGTCCTTCTCCTTCTTCATCAGTTGTGGCTTCATCTCTTTCTTCCTCTTCACTTGACCAAAGCTCTATGGTTAGTAGTCATGGTGATAAGAAGAAGAAAGGGAACGGTAAGAAGAAGAAGGATAAGAAAGAGAAAAAGCAGTAACCATCTGCTCTTGATGGTGCTCGTTCTAAGAGAACACTCGAAAAACCCAAGTTCCCTTGTAATATTTGCAAGGGGGACCACCTTCTTAAGGAGTGTCCCGGTCTCTCCCATGTACAAGAACTTGTGGTATAAAAGGTCCAAACCGTTTGTGTCATCAACCACTGACCATCATGTTGACGATACTCCCTCAACCATTGAACCATTGGTAAAAGGTCGTAAGGGTAAAGTCCTGTATCCTTGTTTGATATGCAAGGCCATGCATCATACTTTTCTTTATACAAGCATGGATGAAGCTTCGCGTTGGTTGGAAAATATTACTAATCATCAACAGGTGATTCCAACAAGTGATAGTAAGTTATCCCTCGATCCCCCACTGGTTGACCAAGTGGTCGATTCGGTTTCATCTATAATTGATCCCAATCTTCCTTTGGAGAGTGAAGTGGTCAAGTCGATGTCATCTCCACCCGATCCCACTCTTTCATCAAAGAGTGTTAAGATTGAAGTAGTCTCTTTGACCAAATCTTCATCTTGTTCTTCTCTTCCAGTAGAGAATGAACTCAAACCTGTTGAAGTTTTTATGCTACATTCTGATTGTTCTCGACAAGAGGAAATTTTGTCTGTTTTGAGAGAACCCTCTTTGAGTAGTGAGGTTATTTTCTTTGACTGGAGTAACCTAACAAAGTTTCATCTTCATTCGAGTGTTCCTTTCCAGATAGTTGTGAATGTTACTACTAGGCGGATACTTCGCACTATTGTTGACAAAGGGGCTTTTGTTAGTATTCTATCCTCAACCGCTTGGAAAGCTTTAGGTTCTCCTCATCGTATTCCAGCCACCGATCAGATACTAGCTTTTAATCGCAGGCCTACCTCACCTTTAGGGACCCTTCCTTATTTGCTTATTACATTAGGAGGGAAAACTGTCTGCATTGATGTTATGGTGGGCCAAGGTCCTTTAGATTTCAATTTGCTCCTTGGATGTGATTATGTTTATGCCATGAAGGCTATTGTGTCCACACTCTTTCGAGTTATGCATTTTCCCCATGATGGGAAGATTGTGACCATTGATCAACTTTTCTTTGTTACACCTAGCCATCGTATTACTCCTAGTAATCAGATTGACCTGAATGTGCCGCATGTTCTTGTGGTTCCTTCCCCTTCTTTTAGTTAGCTTCTTCCCATCATAGGTAAAATGGGGGGCATGGCTCTATTCTATGGACATCATAATGGAGCTAAGGAGCTAGCCTTTATGAAGTGGGGGCTAGCGTTTATGAAATGGGGGCAAAATACCAACCTCTGGATATCATGTTGGGTAGGAGCAGGTTTTAGAGCATAGTTTACTTTTGGTTTCAAGCTCAGTAAAAAATAAAACCACTCCTTAAGCATAGTTTACCCTTTTGGTTTCAAGATTACATAAAAATGAAACCATGTCATGGGCATAGTTCCCATTCTATGTCAATCTCATTAAAAAATGAAATAGATACCTATGAGCATAGTTCCCATTCTATGTCAAGCTCATTAAAAAATGAAATGGATCTCCTCAAGCATAGTTTACCTTTTGGTTTCAAGCTTGCATAAAAAGGAAATCATTCTTGAGCATAATTCATTTTCTATTTCAAGCTCGTTAAAAAATGATGTAGGTTTTCTTAAGCATAGTTTACCTTTTAGTTTCAAGCTTGCATAAAAATGATACCATGTTCCAAGCACAGTTACCTTCTGTTTCAAGCTTGTGTAAAAATGAAACAGATCCCCTTCCCTTGAGTCGAGTCTTCCCTTTAGTGTTAGAACTTGAACCTTTTTTTCACCTACCTGGTTCTCATTCTTCCTACCCCCTTGGTGAACATTTTCACATTAGTAACCAGGTCTTTAGGTTGGGTATGGAATAAGAATCGTTATATGAAACGAAGCTTTGGGGGCATGTCGATCCCCTAACAACCATGCTAGGGGTAAGCTTCGCTAACAATCATGTTGGGGGCAAGATTCCAACCTATGTATATCATGTTAATGGGATTATTCAATCATAGTTCACCCATTGGTTTCGAGCTTGCATAAAAATGAAACCAATATTCGAGCATTCTTTCAACTGATCTTCAAGCTCATTAAAAACAGTAAGATGGTGTTGAGCTTACTTTTCATTTTTCGCGCTCTGGTTAAAACATGAAAAGTGGTTTGAGATTAGTTTATTACTTTTTCATGCTCTGGATTCAAACATGAAAAAGGATAATGGAGTCTTCTTTAAACTCTTTTTGAGATCCTTAAATACAAAAATATTGTCGAGTGATCTTGTCTTCTTCACGCTCATTAAAGCATTTGAAGAGTCGTCCGTCCGACGATAGGTTATTTCTTTTTCGGTTTGGATAGGACTATTTATGAAAAAGGAACACTCCAGCCAATCATGACTGGAAGAGTTCTCCAAGGTACGATTTTACACTTTTTCGGGCATTAGAGACTAAATCATATGAAAAGGGACCCCTTTGGAGTCTTCTTCTGTAATCGTTCAGACTCTCTAAACATGAATGATACCGAGTTTTCTTTAATTGGACTCGTTAAATTAAACATTGAGAGACCCATTTTGGGAATGAACCCCTCCTCTCTTAGGTTTGTCAAACATATGAGTCTGGACTTGTCTTCTGACAAGCTATATTAATTATTTGTTACCCTCTTCGAACTCGTAAAACCAAAAAGAGGCACCTATCAATCATGATGGGGAAAATGGGAATGGAATCATTTTTGCAAATAAATGGAAGTAGTTTGTCATTGCCTTTGAACATGGAACTTGTCTGCACATCATGTTAGTTAATTGGGTATTCAGCTGATCTCTATGATGATCCACTTTCATGAGTCATTCTACTCCTTTGAGTCTTTCAAAAAAATGAATTGTCCACTGTCGCATTGTGTGTTTTTCCCGTTCAATCATGCTGCCAAGTATTTTTGTCGTGCCACCTGATGTTCAAAGGGGATTTGAAGAATTTTTACCTCTGTAGTCAACATAGTCTTCGTTTCAGTCCTTTTGAGTCAGTCCTACGGTTACTACATTCACATCATTCCAAAACTATGTTCTGAGTTTCGTGTCGTCGATGTGGGACTCATCATGGCCCTCCTTCAACGAGACTATTCCCGTCGACATTAGCTCATCATCTGGGAAATATTCTTAGAAACAAATACTTAGTACCTTGAGATCTGTATGCCTTAATGATAGATTCTCTTGCTCTCGACATAGATTCACATCATTGACCTTTGATTGATAGAATTGACTGGGTGTTCGACATTAGGACATATATTTACACTCAGTAGATTGTACTAGGGTACCTTGGGAATCATTGACATCAATGGTGATCTCCCTCACACTTGTTAATGGTTCACATCATTGACCAATAATTGAGTGGTTTCTACCATGTTCGACTTCAGAGCACTGTAATCACATGGATAGAATCGTACCTTATGGAAGACGAGACGAAGACCCTGGGTATTTGTTTAAAGCACTCATTGCTTTTCCCCAGGTTGCGATGGAGTTTTTGTATGTCTAGCATGGATCCACATTTGTATGGTTGTGGCTATGCTCAAATTTGGGTCTGTATGACATAGATCTATGTTGTATGTCTGGTAGCTATGTCCAAGTTTGAGTCCTCTCTCACATGGATCTACACTATATTCTAGTAGCCATGCTTGTTTATTCCTCCCATGGATCTGCCTTATATTGGTCCGTAGCCATGAGTTGGTTACTTGTATCTATGAGTCAAAAATATTGATGTGCTACAAATTCCTACTTGACGACATGCTCCGATCGAGATGACATTTTCACCTCGTAGCGACAACTTGTTCTCTCAAAGCTCTCATTTATCGTATCCCTCTAAGACTCATGCTTTGGGGGGCATCCTATTGTACCAAAATCCTATCATCATCATGTGATAAGACCTTTGACATACCTAATTTCCCTTACTCCCAGGAATTGGAGTGGAAACCCATCTTGTTTGTCAGTCTTTTATGAAAATACTCAGCACCGCACTTTCCCCTTTATCCGTGAGCAGTACCTTGCTCACACCGCCTGTTCCTTTTTGTCCATAAGCAGTGCCACCGCTTATAGCCCTTGGTCCATAAGCATTTCTTACCTAAACCGCTTTGTCATAGAAGGAGAAAAGCGGTACACTGGGTAAAATAGGAAAAAGAGAAGATTCTCAAGGCTTCTAGATCATGAGCCTCGTTTCCTCCCTTATCCCTATCATTGTGGGTCAGTTGAGCTTGAGATACCTCATCCTAGGATCTTAGAGGCCACATCATCCACAATTCTCTCAACCATTCCTATCCATTTAGCCTTATAAATACAAGCTCATGTCCATGGTTGAGGGGGAGAACCATTGAAGTATTGTTATGTTGTTGGATTGACCACTTGGCCCAAGCCATTGGAAAGCATACAGAGCAAGTTGGAGCTTATGGGGATGAAATTTTTGGTTTCATGGAGATGCATGTCAACACTAAGGCTTAATTGGTTGTAAACTTATCCATTTTAATATTAATGCAAAGCTGATTTCTGTCCTACTTTACTGTTGTTGTTGGATTCCTTAGTCACTGACATGGATTAATAGATTATGTTTTGGTAGCTTTTATGTGTTTGCGTGTTTAATCTGATTGCAGGTACATAGGTTTACTATCGAGGCAGGCATTCTAGGTATCTATGATATCTAGGGAGGGTCTTCATCCTTTGTCATTCATTTGTTCTAGATCTAAACCATTCAGACTAGAGGAACAAATTCTATCCGTAGAAGGTGAAATATGCATGCCAACACTTTAAATGGCATATGACCTGGGTTTGAACATGATGCCTCAGACAGAAATTGCATGTGAACTAGGGTTTCTTGTCCGGTTTTGACCTTACATTAGGTTGGGTTTTGGTAGTGCACAAGGTTTTACATGCAAATTTGTTTTCTCATAGCTAAGGATGATATGGTAAAATACTAGACTATTTTGTTCTAAAAAGAAATGATCTGTTAGGAGAAAATGATAACTTCCTTATATGCATTACAAGTTTTATAGTATTTCTTCATTTCTTGTGTGCATGACTATATATGGTTTATGATCATAGGGATGCTAAGACAAGTTTGGTGTTTTTTCTACAGGATCAGTCTACATTTGATACCATTCCCAAGAAAGGAAATAAGAAAGCTAAAGTTGTTCAAGAAGACTCAGACCTAGAAATCATGCCTCGAGTAGAAATAGTTTATGAAGATACTAGATATGTGACGGGAACCGAGCCAAAATTCAAGTGGGTGGAGATATATCATATTCTCCAAGATCAAAGGGTCCCCAACGTAGGCTTGGAGGATCTACCCATTTGACAATATATTAAGATCAGGGAGTACAAAAGTATCCACATGACCAGAGCTATTTCCTTGTGCCGAGGTGATTGGATGGATTTTGTCTAAGGCTGATGCGAAAGGCATACTCATTTATAATATTGAAGATAAAGGATTTTCCTCATTCACCCCTACATTCATTTCCCAAGCCTACAATTTGTCAATTTCAGAATTCAGCATGACCAATGATTGGATAAATAGTTTGACTATTTATTATATCGGATGCACGAAGATGATGACAACGAAGGGAGATTCATTCAGATGAAGGGCATCAGGGGAATATGAGACTAGCAGTCTATGCACCCCATATATCTTGGTATCCCTAATGATTAATAGGATCTTCAACAGAGCTGATGGGAAGTTTTACAATATTGGTTGGGCCCACCTAGGTTGTTTTGTTTTATTCACATGCGGAGAATTTTATGTAATATTTAGTATTTAGTTTAATTTTCTTAGTGAGCACACTAGAGGACAAAACCTTGTAAACAAAGGGTTAAGGAAGCCCAAGAGACTAGGGTAGCTGAAATGTCATTGATAATTTTCATAAATAGGGGAATTTTTCTAGCACATATATGCTGAAACTTTTTGTAAGAAGAACTACTTCTTTTTATAATAAAGAGAATTGAATTTCACTGGAGGAAGGATTGTATGAGATTCAAAATGGGTTGTGTGGATCGTTGAATGAAGAATTATTTATGTTTTGGCATGCTGTACAATCTATGAGATCATTCTTAACTTGCTGAATTATTTCTATGTTTATGAATGATTTCATTTTATATTATGAATCTTGTACAACTAATGAGTAATGGATGTTTTAAGTTCACATAGCTATCTTTGTGTTCTTGTTTCTGCTGTATTTATGTATTCATAGTTTAATAGCTATCTGTAGAATTCTATGTGAAAATAATACAGTACATTACTCATTCTGATATAAATTTTTCTCCTTAGGGATAGTTAGAATAGATTAGACTAGTTGTTCTTTGCTTTGGGTGATTGAGGGACAATTGATTTATGTAAGGAGAGAGTCAAGACCCTCAAGCTCACTATGCGGCTAACTGCTTGCGAGGTTATTTTTTTGGAAATCACCTGCACTTTCTATAGGCACTTGCATTTCATTATAAAACTTAAAAATCACATAAATGATGGACCAAACCGCAACCAGTAAAATAGATTTAAACATTCCTTTAATTCTACGGTAGTCAGGCCACTAACTGGATGGATTCCCCTTTCCAAATGATAAACAATCTAATTGGGAACAATTATTGGGGAGAATACCTACTATCAGTACCTGGGATTTTCCAAGCATCAAAATGAGGGTAGATAAAGAATGGCTTGAACTTTAAGAGGGTCATCTGCAATCTCTTTGTGAGAGATGATGAACCCAAGCAGATGGCCTCCTGGGACACAAAAGATACACTTGAGAGGGTTCAAGAGGATTTTGTACTTGTGACATCGAAGGAAAAATTGCCGCAAGTCATCTAAGTCACTTGTGAGCGCTTCTGTAACCGAGTGGTAAGGTCATCCAGATAAACCAATATGATGTGAACAAGGTCATGGAAGTAGTATCTCATGGTGCACTAGAAAGTGGCTCTAGCTTTCTTGATTCCAAAGGGAATCACTCGATATGTAAATGTGCACCAAGGGGTTTTAAACGCCATCTTGTATCGATATTCCTTTTGGATATGAATTTGGTTTTATCATTAGAAACCATCCATGAAGGAGAATACTTCATGTCCGGTGCATGTGTCAATGATTTGGTCAATAAAAGGAGTTGGAAAGTTGTCCTTAGTACATGCCAAATTCAAATCGCATAAATTCATATAGACATGGATAGTACCCTATTTTTATTCATGGGGACAATATTCAAAAACCAAGTGGTATATGCAATGGGGTAAGTGAAGCCTGTTGTACGCATCTTCGCAATCTTGGCCTCGACCACTCCAGCCTTTGAAGGGTGAATGGGTCATTGTTTCGAACGCACCAATACCACATTAGCCTATGTATCAATGTGATATTTCATGATGGATGGATCCAATCCAGGCATATCGGTATAGTACCAAGCGAATATGTCACGAAACTCCCGAAAAAGTGTTGTGTATGAAGCGACTTACTTAGGGGAGCATGATGCTCCAAGTGCGGTTTCATCAACAACCTCTGAGTTGGTTGAGATATTGAACTTAATTGTTGGTGAAATGTTGGCCATATTGAGGGAGATGAGTCCAATACTAGAGCCAAGAGAATCATTGTAGATTATATTAAAGATCATCTCATCCCTCATGTGTCATCCCCGAAGACACCAAAAAGAAGTGTTCGATGCTATGACGAAGCAGTTGAAGAAGAATAATATACTATTATAACCACCTTGAATGGCCTCCCAAGATCATGGGATTCATTCATTTGAGGAATGTGTGCTATAAGGAAGTGATTAATTTCAGCATACTTTGGGAAGAGTGCACACAAGAAGAAGCTTGGCTCATAATAAGAGAAAGAGAATATGGGAGCAACTAAAGATCTAGATCTCACGATCCAAAGAAGATTGCTCAAGTGATGAGGAATACAAAGGACTCAACTCTTGAAGAACCTCTTATCCATCTTAGCATTTTTATAACAAATGATGTTGTTATGAATAAAGAAGATGATGAAGTTGAAGGCTCAAGAAGGAGTCTACCCATGAAACAAATAAAGATAAGTATTCAATTGTCATTTCATAATATTATTTGGTTATGCATTTGTTTATATTCATTTGATGTGTTATGCATGATAGAATGTTTGCATTAATGACAATATACTACTAATATGCATGTGATGGGTAAGTATCCCATGGTGCTATACAGCTCTCCATTGCTACTTATCTAGAATGAAACCTCTTTGCTAACATATTGGATTAGTGCACAATCTCAATGATGTCATGGTAGAGATGGAAGGAATCTAGAAAGTTTCCATGATATGGATGAATATTGTATTGGCTAAAATAGTTGCCTGATTATAGCTTTATGCATAAGAATTTGTCATTATGAATATGCCTTATGAAATGTTTCTAACCATACAACTAGTGCATTTGACTTGTAGGAAATATCGCATACAATCACCTACAAGAAAAGAAGGACGAGACTTGTTCTGAAGAACAAGTGATGACAGTTTAAGAAATAATACAAAATGAAGAATAATATGATGATACTTTCAAAGAAAGAAAGAGGCCTCAGACACACTCTAGTTATGTGACATTGTTGAGCGACATCATTGATGCAGAGCCTTTTAGCTATGAAGAAGTAACCATGAAGAAAGGGAAGGAGAGTACCAGTTCAAGAAGAATGATGTCTAGGATGCGGTATCTATAAGTTCCATCATGTAGTAGACAGAAACATCGTGGGATACAAGGCAAGATTCATAGCATGAGGTTTCTCACGGGAAGAAGGCATAGACTACAAAGAGGCATTTGCAACCACTAGAAGTTAAGACACATAATAGGAAGACTCATGTGTGCAAATTAAAGAAGGCCTTGTATGATATCAGAAGACACTCATGGGATAAAACATACGTGAGGAGCTTGAAGATCACCTATATTGATGAACATCTTAACCTTCGCTACAAGGTTGAAGATGAAAGCCTATAGAGGATGACAAGTTCACAAATGGATGCGAGAAGAACTTTTGAAAAGGTTCAAGATAGAGGATCTTAGTATCCAATGACCCTAGATGGATACATAGAATATTAGTAGCAAAGGAAGCTTATTTTCACTCCAATACAGAATGTTTCAATACATAGAGTACTAAAGGAAGAGGGAGAATGATGCTCCACTTCAGAGTGAGTGACTGCAGAAAATCCTGAGGTTCGACATGGTACAATAGGATGGACAGTTTACTGATGGATCTAGGATTTACTAAGAGTAAAGTGGATTCCAACATTTGCTTCAAGTTTGAAGGTGGAATACTGGTGCTACTCATGTTATATGTCGATGACTTGTTCCTACTAGAAAAGAGGAACTCATTAAAGTTGCAAGAAGGAGACTTGCTGCTGAGTTCAAGATGAAGGACTTGGATATTATGCACTACTTCTAGGCATGGATGTGTGGCAAAGTGTGGATGGAATCCCCCTTAGAAAAGGGAAGTATGCAGTGGAGATCCTGAAGAGGTTCGGGATGATGGAATGCAAGGCCATGGCTACACCTATGGCATCAAACCTGAAGCTATTGATTGATGCTTCATCAGAGTCGATTGATGCTACGATGTATCGTTAGATGATTGGGTCCTTGATGTACCTGATGAATATGAGACCAGATATTTGTTTTGCTGTGAACACATTGAGCCATGTTCACTTGATGGTTACAAAGCATGTAGTGAGGTACCTAAAGGGTACAGTTAGTTATGGGGTCAACTATGAAGCGAATCAGAAGATTAACCTAGAGGTTTATGTGGATTCGGATTGGGCAGGTAGTGCCATTAATAGGAAGAGAACTTCAGGGTGCTGCTTCAGTATGAGATCAGGTGTGATCTCTTGGTTTAGCAGGAAGCAGTCCTACATTGCACTGAGTGCAGCCAAGGAAAACTATGTTTCCACTTGCTCGACTATTTGGGAGGTAGTATGTTTCTTTTTGAAAACTACGATTTGATTTGATTGATCTGACTTGCATTTTTGTATGATGCAAAGAGGAGCAGTGAAGCTCCAGCATGTGATCTAGATCAAGATCTCTCGAAAGAGGGAGTTCTGGTATAGCCAGTGAGATAGGTTTTCTGAGCATAAAATCCTGGTGAGGCTTGTAGGTTGCTCAGACATAAACAGTCCTGTAGGTTTTCCTCGAATGTAATTGGTCCTGGCAAAGCTCGCAATTTATCCTTGGACTTAATCATCCCTAATGTGATTCTATTATAGAAATAGTTAGAGTGAAGTTTGAGTACTTTAGGGAGAAGCTTGGTGTTCTCCAGATCAAGGTTCCCTCCAAGGGGAAGTGATGAGTCTGTGTGCTCTTCTGACATGGTGGTAGGATTGGTTCCTCCCATGGTCAGATGTAAGTGTTGTTCCCTTCTGACATGGTGGTAGGATTGGTTCCTCCCATGGTCAGATGTAAGTGTTGTTCCCTTCTGACATGGTGGTAGGATTGGTTCCTCCCATGGTCAGATGTAAGTGTTGTGCCCTTCTGACATGGTGGTAGGATTGATTCCTCCCATGGTCAGATGTAAGTGTTGTGCCATTTTGACATGGTGGTAAGCAAGGCCTCACATGGTCAGATATAAGTGTAGTGGCCTACATCCAATATGAAAAAGGACTATCTCTGTAGAGACCCACATCCAGTATGAAAAAGGACTAGCTCTGTGGAATTACATCCAGCATGAAAAAGGGTTGGATCTGTAGTGTCCTACATCCAATATGAAAAAGAACTAGCTCTGTAAAGACTCACATCCGGTATGAAAGACTGGTTGTGTAAAGACTCACGTCCAATATGAAAGACTGGCTCTATGGAAGTACATCCAACATGAAAAAGGGTTGGCTCTATAGTGGCCTACACCCAATATGAAAAAGGACTGGCTTTGTAGAGACCCACATCGAGTATGAAAAAGGACTGGCTCTGTGGAGGTACATCTAGTATGAAAAAGAACTAGGTCTATAGAGGCCTACATCCAGTATGAAAAAGGGTTGTCTCTGTAGAGGAATACCTACATGGAGTCTAGGCCTACAACTAGCATGAAAAATGGATGGCTCTATAGAACTTCTTGTGACAAGAAGAATTGAGAGATAGCGGAAGCAGTGATGATGATGATGATGATCCAGTGATTATCCATCTTTGATGATGATCCAACTTTGATGATGATTCAGTGATGATTTAGTGATGATCCAACTTTGATGATGATCCAGAGAAGAAGACTTGTACTGAAGAATTGTGTCAATAGAATACCTTCCTAGTTAAGAGGGAGTGTTGTTGTATTTGTAACTTCAGAATGTATTCACTTATATATTTCATATATTCTATTTCATTGGTCCTCGATGTTCCTATCGAAAGATTCATTAATGTAATCAAGTCATGTAAATTTATAGATATTAACCCTCCTTTCTAAGTTGGGGGTAAATTCCCCATAGTTGTCGGAAACTAGGGTTATTAGACTCTCCTAGAGAAGTCGACCCTGGTAAGTTATTGTCAAGTCAGAAACTAGTATAAATAAAGAGTGAGCCTCTCTATTTATTACACATACACTCACTCAACTGGGGTGCATTAGTGAGAGAGGAAGTGCTGGCACAAGTGAGAGAGATCAGCTATCGGAGATCATCTTTATGTTTTCGGGTTTTATTGCTACCATTGGTGCTCATTCTATCTCTGAGGGAGTTGCGGGGTTTTTCCTTTATGGTTTCCTTGAGGATAAATCTTTGTGTCTATTGTCTCTTATGATTGATTTCTGTGCACGTTATTCTCTCATATAATATCCTAAAATCATATTGTTTAAATGATAGAATATAACAAGGAGGAGGGCATGACGCCATATCAATAGGTTGGACAGGGGTCAACACCACCTAGTGCATCGGAGGGGGGATGGGTGGTTCAAGGTACCACACCAAAATCCCCAATGTAAATTTTAGTAATTTAAAGTTTCCATAATAGTCTAACTCATGATGCTGGAAGGTGGGAAAAAGAAGAGAATTGTATGGATTGGGAGTGATCCCCAATAATTCCTTG
The DNA here is from genome assembly GCA_001517045.1 of Pseudotsuga menziesii. Classification (NCBI taxonomy): domain Eukaryota; kingdom Viridiplantae; phylum Streptophyta; class Pinopsida; order Pinales; family Pinaceae; genus Pseudotsuga; species Pseudotsuga menziesii. The sequence continues at coordinate 169,326 of LPNX010891336.1, read as the reverse complement.
GTGATTGCATTTGAGGTTGCAGTTTTGGTTGTGGTGTGGGTAGAATGGTGCTGGATGAGAGGACACAAAAATACACTATGTGAGTTGGCTCTGGTGGAGGAGGTAAATATGGGAAGGAAGTCGTCATAGATGTGTCGGTGAACACTACCGGGCCTAGAACCGATAAGGAACTGATGGATACGCTGTCAATGGAGGTATCAATGGTAGGGATGACATGGTTAGGTCTAGCCGACCCTTGCAGATCATAGTAAGTTAATTGGTCTACTATCACGATATTCCCATCATGAGGGAACATCATAAGGTGAAAGATGGTGGATGCCACAACTCTCATTTCATACATGTAACTACATCCGAGAAGGAAGTTATAATCAAGCTGAGCGTTGACCACCTCTATGTCAATCAAAAGTGTCTTACCGACTAATAATATAGGGACATTCATAAGAATTCCATGGGATTTGGTGGAGTGGCCATCATAGGAGCAAAGGGAAGTAGTGGATAGTTGGATGGTGGGGGACCCAAGTTTCTACCAAAAAATGTTGACATCATGTAGATGGATGCCCCTTCGTCGACAATACATCGATGGGAAAACAAATTTTGAATTGAGACTGGAATTTGGAAGGCGATGGTGGATGGAAGTCTTGGCTCTCCTTGATCCAAATCGAATGCGATCAATATGGAATCAGAGGGATCCATGATGCCTAGTGAATATAACAACACTTTTCGCTACGGTGGTCACATTTGGAGCACCTCAAGAGTGAACATGGTTGTAGGTGACTAAGACAAGTAGTCAACGATGCTGTAATTCAAGGAATCTCTAACAGTGATGTTGTTGGTGATACATCGTATGGGAAACCGTGGAATTCTAGACACCCCATCAATGGGGGAGTAGCAGGTGGAGTGGAGTGGACCCGTACTGGTTACATATAGTTTTGATTTTCACCTCTTCAGTTGACAATGTCATAAGGTGAAGGATACTAGCCTCTGTAGGTGGAGTTGCAGAGGGTGTTGTAGGAGTAGGTGGGGGTAGCGGTGCAGTTTCCACCATTCCTTGGAGTGGTAACAGGTTTTGGAGCACCATAGGCATAGGGCCTGGTGGCAGTAGGTTATGTTGATCCTGTGCTACCGCATTAGTGCCCCATTGAGATTTGTTATGGAGAAACTGCTTGAGACGGTCCATATGAGGGCATTCATAAATATAGTGACCATAGATGTTGCATAATTTACATAGATGATTAGTCTGTAATGGACCGGTTGGTCCTGGTCGATTAGGCTGTTCGGGGTTTTGCATCAGTGGGTTAACTCTATTGTTGTTAGGAGGACTAGGCTATTGGTCGCCTCCTCGTGGTTTGTTGTTACACTAGTTCCTTGCTCAGTTTTTCTTACCCTTCCCTTATTTGTTATTGAGGGTAGGTTGGTTGGGAATATTCGGCTACACAAAAACTTGTCTCGAGGAAGTCAGAGGAGATGGGGCAAGTGCCGGAGCGGCCTGCATAAGTGGTGCATAGTAGGTTGGAGGAGTTGGGAGAGCTATAAATATCATCATTAGTCCCGAATACGGTTGTGTCGTCCAAGTTGGTGCATGGGCGTGATGACTTGCTGCAGGCTATGCATAGGAGGTTGTGGCTCTGGACGAAGCCATCAACCTTGAGTAATTGAGTATCTAGTTTGGTTGCACAACACTAAGGGTGTTGCTTGGGTGTGATGGCATCATAGGGGGTGCTGCATAGTACTGTGGATGTTGGGAGACATAACTGATGACACCATCTACAACATGGGATTCCCCCAACACATCACGGTGAGAGGTGCCAGCACAGGGAATGTCTAGTATTATGGTGTATAGGTATCATGACTAAGCGTAGATTAAATCAAACTATTGGGCCTTCAATATGGCCTCTTCCTTAGATTAGAGATGTTCATAGGCGACATCCTTGGTGATGGGTTGTAGCAAGGTTTTCAAGAACCAATAAAGGAAGATCATGTCATCAAGTTGGATGTTGCATAGGATACACCGTCACCGCCACTCATGGATGTGGTCAATGATGTGCGTAGCGGTATCCTAACGACAAGATAACAATATCTCCACACCTTCGTCGTAGTAGACAGGAAGTTGGAAGTATTGGAGGAGAATGAAGGCTAGCGAAATGAATTCAGGGTAAGAGGCTTGAGGTAGCTTGATATACCATTTTGTTGTAGCACCTATGAGTGTACGTTTGAATAATATCAGTCTAATCAAGTAATCTACAGTGTTGCTTGACGAGCACCATAAATGAAACGACATAATGTGGTTTTGGGGGCACTCACATACCTTTCCTTCAAACTTGGGAATGTTTGAAGGAAGCTTGGTTGGAATGGGAGGCCAATGGGGTTAATGACTGATTAGGTCATTTGTTAACCAAGCCAAATCTGACAAGTTAAGATGAGCCATGAATGGTAGGTTGGACTCGAGGTTGGCTCTAGGGGGACTGACAATGGTGTCGGGGTTGGCAGGAGTAGGGTACCCCTGGATGACTAGGGGCACCTGAGGTTGAATTCCCATAGTGGGGATAGTTGAGATGATCATGGAAGGGCCACTTCCCCAGGTATATACATTGGTACCGTTGGAATTGTGGGAGTTGGAGTCAGCCACCACTAATGGGTAGCATTTCCACCGTAGCAAGCATAGTGGTGTTGGGACCACTGGCAAGGATATTGGTAATGATGTGTGGTAGGGACATGGGTCCACTGCCACTCACCCCTCCAAAGAAGGGATTAGTATTTGTGCCATCCATGGGGCTAGACGGTGCAGTGAACAGGTTTAGCTCGGATTGATAGGAATTTGAGTTGAAATCAGAGGCTATGTGGCCTTCTGAAGGTGAGGAAGGTTGTCCAAGAGGACCTTGATGGTGATGGTCTAAAGGTCTGAACTGAGGGGAGTTCCTGCTAAGTCGTGAGGAAGAACATGGTGCATTAATGGTGGCTTATGGTAGTAACCGGTAATGAATTTTGGACCCTCATTTAAATGGATTACTATTGGGTCACAGGTGGTCACTCGGCCACCAAGACTGCCAGACAACAACGCTTATTTTTTTCCTCACAAGGTTGTATCTAGTCAATCGAAATGGGTCATTTCCCGTTTCGCTAAGAAATTCCTCTCATTGGCTAGCTACTTTGGGGTTCCTGTGGTACTCCTCATAATGATTTTTAGGGAAAATCCCAAGCACTTACCATAGTTGTTGTGATTGAGACTTATGTCCCGAACTGAAATATTATTTAAGTAAATTGGTTACTTTTATGGTTTGCTCGGGGTTATGAACCAAGTTTTGTTGGATTATTTGGTGTGAGAATGTGCATTATGTATGAATTTTTTGCTTTTACTTTCAATTATGCAATAATCAAATAACACTGGTTTCCCTACAAGGAATAAGTAAAGGGCTTGAGCCAAAATAGAGTTGAAATGTAAAAAAGTCACAACAAAGTGCAAGACCAACTGTAATAATGAGTATCTGACTGTAACTTTTGTGAACCAATAGTGTTAATACCCCACTTTTGTATCCTTCAAACGTAAGAGGGAGTGTTGGGCTCTCATCAAAGTGGAAACAAGTTCACCCTTAGATCCATAGGTCACACCCCAAATTCTCGGTGCTTAACAAGGAGGATGCAAATGCCATGAAACCCCCAATGGTTTCCACTCCCTGTAGCTTCCAAGGTCACTTGTTTTTAATGGAAAATAAAAATAACAAAAATGTATGCCTATTACTAAGCTTAATCAACCCCCTATCTTATCTCAGAAGACCTTGGAGGATGATGACTTAGTAGAGGAGGAGGGGCTAAATAAGAATGTTAATTTCCATCTTTTAATAATGAAATACAAAATTTAAAATTGCAGAAACTAACTTAGAAAGAAACAGATTGCATGTAAAATTTCAGACAGCAGTGACTGGGTTGCTGAGACAGTCTAAACATAAGTAAAATGGATTAGAAATGGACAGGTCACTTCTCACTGCTGGACAAGGACGACTGGGTCGCACAAACAAGCCATAAGTAGTGACTGGGTCACTTTTGCTACTAAAAAAATCCATGACTGTGCACTAGGAGGAAATTCAAACCTTTTGGGACTGTAGTCATGACCTGGGTCGTGAGTTTCGACCTAAAATCAGCAACTAGGTCACGATTTTTATCCCAAAAGCAGCAACTGGGGCCGAAATGGAAAACTTTTTTAAAAATGGGTCGACAATGGATGAAAGGGAAATGAACTGGTGCCGTACAGACTCACATCGGTCTTGTGCGGGTCCGACCAAGAACAACTATGGGGAAAATACCCAAACTACCTGCAACATAAGGGATCATATGGGATCAACCAGTATGGTCACAAAAACTGTAGTTGGGTTTTCACCCTCGCTATGTGCAATAACACCTCTCTTTCGTTAAAGGGATAGAAGGGTAGAGTTCAAATGGAAACAAAGCTACAACAAACAAAGAACATTAGTAAAAATAAACAAATTAAGATGACTAAGCTAAAAATTAAAATAAAATCAAGAAAATTGTTTGAAAATGGGCCGCTGTGCCCTGATATTTGGATATGGGATGCCTCTCCACAAGGATGAAAGGTACGGAGGATGCCTCAACATACAGGATGGGGAATGACATGGATATCAAATGATGGTTGGATGGTGTGATTATTTTGAGAAGAGTGGGTTCTTAATGTACTCACTGATTTGAATACTGAAAAAAATGGCATAAGAATCTTGTTGATGGGAACCTCCACCCTATTTTTTAATTATTTTTTGGCCTTATCTCTCTTTTAGGGTTTTGGAACCCTATTTAGGGTTTTTAGCCCCCTTTTTTATGTTTTATCTCTTTTTGGGTCTTTAACCCCTTTTGTGGGTTTTTAAACCCCTTTATGGGTTTTTAGGCATTTTTTAATGTTTTTTGAGCTTTTTGAGAGAGAATAAGGTTAAACCATAGGTGTGGAGGTAAAAAATGAGGGAAAAATGATAGGGAAATGATGTATTTATATAGTTTAGGTTATGTAGAGCTAGTTGAACCATTTTTTGCATTAACAACAGGTAGAAAGATTCAAAGTAAAAACACTCTATTAGAGAACAGATTAGAGCAAGTCAAGAAGGAACCTTCCATAATATCAGGAAAAAAAATTCAAGTTAAGGAACAAGAATCCACTCCAGTAAAAAAATGATCAACAAAAAATCCTTCTCGACACCTAAACCATAAAAATCATTTTGACCAACGACATGGTAAAAATGAACATAAACGGAGGAGTTATGAATTCGGAAGAGAAAGAACACAAAATGAACAAGCTAAATAGAAAACAAGAAATCCCATCCAACAGAGCGATTAACAAACAAATCCAATAAAGATAGATCTTGGAAGGACATCTTCACAAATGATGTGTCAATTTTTCTTGGGAATTCTTAACTCATTGTTTTTCATTTTGTCGTGTGTTGCAGTTACTAACACAAATATTGAGAAGATGTCATTACAGATAAGAAATCAGATGTAATCCTTGTCTTTAATAAATCTTTGAGAATAAAGCTTCCCTTTAGGGGAAGGAAATGTAATGAACAACATATATAATAAATATGCATTAATAAATATTAATCATTTACAAATTAATTAAATAATTAAATGGAAAGGTAAATGAAGAGGCACCTTATGAAAGGTGGCATCTCATCACCAAGGAAACCCTTGCATGGGTATTTATACAATCATTATTTCTTGTGTAAATCATCAGTCATATTCATGGATTATTTGTATTTTCAAAAGTGGAAGTTCAAGAAGTTCCAATAAATGGATTATTACAGCTACAGGGGCTATCCAAGGGGATTTGATTCAGGATTTTACCAAAGTAGTAAAGGGGAGGGTTAAACCAAAGTGGTTCATTACTCAAAAAAGGAAATTTTGCCTTACCCCATCAAACACATTAGCTAGATACAACTTGAAAACCATACCTTTTTTACTTCATTGGATACTCGAATGGATTGCTTCTTGAACCAAGATAATGTTGTCCGCAATTTTCCTCCCTTTAATAAAACCTCCTTGATTTTCAGGGATTATAGTGGGGATAATTCCTTTTAGTCTATTGGCCATGACTTTGGCTATAATCTTGCATCCAATGTTAAAAACATAAATAGGTATAAAACGATCAAATGAGAGGGATCCTTTTTCTTTAGGGATGAGAGAAAGAAAAGAAGAATTTTTGCTTCCTCCAACCTTGTTGCAGATTTAATATTTCAGGATGTTACAGAGAGAAACTTCTTATGGCTTGGGGTGTACTACAACAGACTGGATGACACTAGAAATCAATCATTTCCAATATGCAAGAGAAATAAAGACATCTAACACTAAGGGTTATGAATCATACATTATTCCGTACGGTTGATGTAGATCCCCGTTGAGCATTTCCAATCACACTTGTATTCCCAATTCGCTCTCAACAACATCAAGCAAGACAAGCATGCTATATATTAAATCATTAGTCATACTGATGCATATATAACCAATCATGTATATGCAAATAAATACATTCATGGATACAATATTCATATTTATGCACATGTATTGGACAGGAAATGGATATTTCTATTAATAAAAGTAGAGATACAATAGTGACAACCTCTGTCGGCACTTCTAACCCAAGAAACTAAGTCCTCCACCTGGGCCTCCACCACTTCAATCCTCCATCTCTCAATGGAAAAATTACAAAGAAAATGAAATATTGGGAAGAGAAGAATTGTGTTCTCCAAAGGGACAAATGGATGTAGACTCAAGCATAACAAGTGAGGCAACAATGGACTATAGTTTCCTTTCTGTAAATTTTCTCCTGCTTCAATGGATCCAAGAGGCTCAATATATAGCATTCCAAATATGCAATGGAGGGTCAATTCCAAGCATTCTCAAGGCATATGGATGGCCAAGAGTCAAGTTATTAGGGACTCTATGAAGAAAAATACAAAAAAATTGGATTTATGCACATTTCCCGATGTACACAGGTTTGGGCTCAAAAGCTACATATACATGCAAGTATATATTTAAAATTTATGTATACAGATATACAAGTATCTTTATGGCCTTCCCTATCCCTTTGTAGACTCTTTGGAGCCCCTTTTTCCCATATTATACTTTCATGTTCTGATCAATAAATGGTTTGGGGAAGTTATCCTTAGGATAGGATTTATTGAAGTCTTTGAAATCAGTGCATACACTGATCATTCCCTATTTATTGTCAACCAGAATGGTATTTGACACCCATTCAGTCAAAGGAACGGGATAGATGAAGCCATCCTTAAGTAGCTTCTCTATCTCTGCCTTAATAGAGGGTTCTTTCTTAGGATTCATTGCAAGCAAACATTTTCGAACAAGTTTAGCATCTGAATAGGTTTTAATTTAATGTTCAACAATGCGAGGGTCAGTTCCTGACATCTCCTCATATGACCAAGAGAAAAAATCTCGAAATTCTTTAAAAATATTGGTGTATGTTTCAATATCATCGAGGGAACAATCTTTACCAATGTACACTTTCTCAATATTTCCAGGAATGAGATAAATGTTGATAGATATAGTAGGTGAAAATTTGGCCATGTTCCCTTCTACATACCTACTAGAAGAGCCTAAGGGGCTACCAACTTTCTCGTTTAGAATCTCCCTATAGTCATCACACTCTACGAAATCAAGCTTAGTAAGAAATTAATATCTACGATGCAAACCTCCCCAAGGTTTTTATAAACCATACATAGCTTCAAGAATAGCCTCATCCATTGGAAAAATGTCATCAAAGCAGTCATGCGAGTGATATGACGCAACCTCCCAAGAAGGAAATGCATAAGGGTCCTCCTCCTCTGTCCACGAAGAGGAAGGGCTAGGATCTACAATAGGACCAAGATTAGCTTGATAAGCCAGCAAATATGTAGATAATGGCATGTCCATCTCCATAGATCGAGAGCCTTCATTCAAAGTACTTAGAGAAGGGAGAATCCAAGGATCCTCCAAATGCGGAGTACAAAAAGGAGCCAAACTCAATGATGAGAAAGCTCTACCAAGACTAGACCCTATCATAATAACGGGTTTGGGACAATTAAAAGTTCCCATCAATGAAGGATACATGCCCACCCCAAAATTCTCAGTTTCCAATTGAGAATGATCAATGATTGGGATAGTAGCTCCTGATGATGCGTTCATACCAGAATTATCAAAATATTTCTGATCGATCATAATAATCCTCCCATCCAAAGGAAAACAAACTACCCATAAGAGAGACAATGTGAAATCTTTCATCTTATAAATCCAGTTACGTCCCAGTAAAATATTCTAGTCAAGGGGCACATCAACTACCTCAACCTCGATTGCTACGGTCTTCCCCCTTAATTGGACCTCAAGGGAAGGAAGTATACCATGCAGCTGAAAAGATATTCCTTCAAACGTAGTCAACATGGTTCAATATTTTGACAATGTAGGAGAACCCAATCCCTTCCAATAAGCTAAAGAAATCATGAAAGCTACATAGCCTTCATCAATCACTGTGAACTCAATGGTGTTGTTTAGACACTCTACATGCACTAAAAGAGACACATATTAAGGCAAGCGAAGATGGACTTCATGAGTTTAAAATTTAATCATTGTGGAAGAACTCCCATAAAAAACCCCAAGAGTAGACAATAAGGATTTCCTTTGAGAAGGGCAAGTATGAATAAATTCTAAAGCAGACATCACACAAGGAGTCTAGCCCAAATCCTCAACAATAGAATAGTTTTGTCTTCTCAAGAATTAGGATTGTGCCCCAAATTCTTTAAGACTCTCTTAGGAATATGCGGCAGAGCTTCAGGTTTGTCACTAGGTTTCTCAATACGTAAAAATCACTTGGGTGGAGCAGGTTATTTTCCTAGGTCAGATTGCAATGTACCATAATACTTGGCACGCATCACAACATTTTCAGTGGACATCATGTTGATGCAACCATGGCCACTTATGGTGTTTAGAAATTTTTGACTCCCACCAAAATCACTTCCATGGTCCATGGTCCTCGAGTTCATATTTTGGTTTTGTGGTAAATTATTCATCAACATAGTTCGCCTCTATGTGATAAATGTCGAGGGCCCAGAATTACTATTTTTATTTTCATTATTATCATTTCCATTCCTATTCCCACCCTTTTGAATTTTTCTACCTTTCTTCTTAGTCTGTCTGGGTTGTTGGTTACCCTTCTGGTTCGAAGATTGCATGAAAAGTACATCCATCATTTAAGAGGGATGAGATGAAGTTGTAGCTTGTCCCAACATAAGCTAGTTGATAGAAAACTTATTCATTTGTTTTGTAACTGAGTCTGTAGGTTTAGCACTTGCAGATCCAACAATGCCATCAGCATGTGGCCTAGGTTTGAACTTTGGAACGAAATTGGATCGTGGTGCATTCAGAATAATCTTGTACAAAATCCCAGACTTAGCATAAATCAAGTCTAATGGTTGAGATCGAAAGATATTTTGTTCCTCATTCTGCACTTTGGATGTGGAAACATCCTTCTCTATATAGGGAAATAATGATTTGAGGAGCCACTCCAAGAGAAAATTTGGTGGAATGTGAACCTTAATCAATCGCTTTCGTCTACGCCACTCTTGAATGTGATCAGATATATGGGTGGCTTTATCCTACTAAAATGCCGATAAGAGTTGAGTACCAACATCATAATGCATGAGTAGCTAAAAGTGATTGAGAAAATTCATGGCTAAGCCATTAAAGGTCCGATATGTTCTCCCAAGAAACTCTATATACCACTTCACCGCAAGACCTATGAGGGTGCGTTAAAATAGTCTTAAATGAACAGAATCATGATTGAATGAATTCGAATAACACCATAGGTGGAAATTCGTAACGTTCTCACCACGGTCCTTAGTAGTCTTACATTAGAATTTTGGAATGTCTGAAGGAATATTGGGAGGGACAACTGGCCATGTCAGATCATGAGATACTGGATCATTAGTCAATCTCAATAAGTTAGGAAAATTTAAAGTCTCTAGGAAAGGTAGCCTAGGTTGAGCCATTTAGTTCCATGCTCCCTGATAAGACCGGTTCACATAGGTCTGATTATTGTAAACACCATGGCCTTGGCCAGTGGGATAGTAAACTCCTCCTATTTTACTCATATAAGGTTGCATGGGAATATTGTAGTTTGTATTACCTTGAGACTAGGGTGCTACGAAGCCATAGTTTTAATATTGATAAGTGGGTTTTAATTGGACCCATAAGGTGTATAAGATGGACCATAAAATCATACATAATGTGGTACATACCCTGCTGACACATAAGGAGGCACATAGCCTTGTGACATTATAGTGTGAGAATATGTGGGAACAAGATGGCTAGTGTTAGTACTTCGGCCCGAAGGACCATGCGAGTTAGGAGGAGGATGTGTCGTTATAAATGCATTTGAAGGAACTGATGTTGAAGATGATGGAATATGGGAATTTATATAGATTGTGCCCCCAATATTTACATGTCTATGGTTAGTTCCACAAAATGGAACACCAGTACTAGGCCTAGGCCACGTCTGTGAAGGTCCTCCCATCGCAAGGATAGAAGGTGCAATAGGACTATTACAAAACCTCTCCACTTGGAAAGGACTGGAAGTGAACCCAGGATCAGCACCAAGGTCAACACCTAATCCAAAATTGGGTGTCAGACCGGTCTAAGGAAGGTCTAGCATGCCATACCTAAATGGGCTAGTGCTAATGGGTACATGGTGAGTCTCATCACTCAAAATATGTGACCAATACCTATGGTCCAAGTTTATATAGTCTAGAAATTGTGATAATACATCATGTGATGTCCCAGCCACAAAGTGGTTAGGATATTCTAGATTCCCATAAAATATCTCATGTAAAGTCTCCCCCTCAGGGTGTGGATAAGGGGAACCTTCTAGGACCTCAAATGTATGACTCGTGGTGAGATATGTGTGTGAATCAAAGGGAGTATTGGTTCTCCTAGACTATCTAGTTCTCTTTCCCAAAGGAGGAGGAGACGTAGAAGGTAGAAGATGCTAAGCAATGAGAATGGCCTAGTGCCGCACCCGAATCCACTATGACTCAACAAAAAAGAAAAAGACTCAAACTAATTACATCCCCTAAAGAATCTAGCATACACGGAGAGAAACTTCCTATGGCTTGGGGTGTACCACAACATACTGAATAACACCAGAAATAAATCCTTTCCAATATGCAAGAACAATAAAGACATCTAACACTAAGGGATAAGAATCTTACCTTATTCCAAATGGTTGATGTAGATCATTGTTGAGATTTTCCAATCACACTTGTATTTGCAATTCGCTCTCAATAACAACAAACAAGACAAGCATGCTATATATTCAAGTGTTAGGTCTACTCTAGTATATATAATTAATCATGTATAAGAAAATAAATACATTCATGGATACAATATTCATATTTATGCACATTTATTGGATAGGAAATGGATATTTCTATTAATAAAAGTAGAGATAAAATAGTGACAACCTCTGTCGGTACTTCTTCGAACCCTAGAAACTGAGTCCTACACCTAGGCCTCCACCACTTCAATCCTCCATCTCTCAATGACAATGTTACAAAGCAAAGGAAAGCTTAGGAAGAGAACTTAGCAGCACTGTGTGCTCCAAAGGGACAAAGGGATACAGAGTCAAGCATAACAAGTGAGGCAACAATGGACTATAGTTTCCTTGCTCTCAATTTTCTCCTCCTTTAATGTATCCAAGAGGATCAATATATAGCACTCCAAATGGGCAATGGAGGGTCGAGTCTGAGCGTTCTCAAGGCATGTGGAAGGCTAAGAGTCATGTTATTCATGACTCTATGAGGAAAACTCCAATTTTTTTTGGCTTTATGCACATTTTCCGATGTATGCGGGTTTGGGCTCAAAAGCTACATATACACACGAGTATAGCTTTAAAAGTCATGTTTACACATAAAAAGGTGTTTTATGGGGACTTTATTGGAACATAAAAGTATAATATGGTAAAAGGGGGTCCAAAGAATCTGCAAAGGGACAGGGAGGCCATAAATATGTGATCTACCAAGTGTGGTAAAATCAGCTATGACAGATGCCCCCTAATGTGTGAGGTTAGAGGGATAACATAATGGTTGAAATATATTATATCCATCCAAAAGTGGAGTAATGAAGACCTAGGTAGAGGAATCAGCCACTCATCGGTACAATATAATGATCAATCTTTGCATATTACTGCAAATAGCAGTCCTGGATACATAAGAGTACAATGACCATGAATAGGCATGATATACAAATTTCATGTGTGGTCATCGCCACATACAATATACAATGAATCAATATCTCCATAATGAATGAATATATCTGATATACATTGGAATCTAGTCACGAGAGCTGACATCTCATGAATACTTGCACAATCAAGGAGGTAGCATAAATGGAATGCCACCAATATCAGAGGTCTTCTACGCAAACCACTATGATTACGTGTCTTATCATGTGAATAAAGGTGTTGAGGTCAAACATGATATTCCATCGTCTGATTACCAGTCATTGATGTATACCGTTAACAGAAGTGAGATATACCACCGATAATGATAATGGGAATTAAGGTACAAAGTGCAATCTAAAAAGTGTGAATAGATGTGTTGAGGTCTAACACTTGAAAGAATCCATCGATTAGGGGACATTGATGTATTTCCAAAACTGTCGATGGCAAGAGAACCTACCACTGATGATTGTAAGTCTCAAGGAAATCAAATGAACTCGAGAATCTTATTCCAGAATAAATGATCCGAATTCAATGTATTGGAATCCACTGGAAGGAGGGAATTAAGTCATCTCCCATAAACCAACATGAGGTACTTAGCAACGTTGGATAATGTGGAAGAACTCAAATGAACAAGATGTGCATGAAACAGTAACTATACTGGGAATGGCCGACATGAAAATTCAAGATAATTGAGGAATGGCTGACTCAAGCTTCAACTTCCTTCGAACAAGAGCATAAGGTGAATGGTGATTGAAGGTAGGAAACGTAGACTTGATATGCAAACTGGGACATCTTTGTGACATGGGAGGCATCAACAGAGGCTCCATAGGGACTGGAAGCATAACCAGTTGGTGGACAAAAAAATCAGAGTAACGAGTACAAATCCTAAATTCAAACTAACAACTCAACCAATGGATGTGACATATAGTGCTCTGTTCGAAGGCAACATGACTCGACGACTGCCAAAGATAATATCATTTCCCATTCGGATTTTTATGTTTTTAAATTTTTTTTGGAATTTTTCAAATGTTGAAAAGATTAGAAAAAGAATAAAAGTGCTTTATAGTATACATATAGGAGGAGACGATTTTCACGGGAACAAAAACTCGTTCCAAGCAGTGGAACATACCTATGCTCAATGCAAGGAAGCATGTGCAAGATAAAGACAATCAAGAGAATATCTCCTCCTGGTAAGGGGTGATCAAGCTACAAAGGAGACAAAGAAGGCTCTGCTTGGCTAGGATTGAGACAAGATCAGGCTACGTGGCTTATAATTTGGAAGCAGGGAGCCGACGTAAAGCTCAATAAGGCAAGAAACACTCATGAAATGCAATCACAACTTGATATACAAGTGAGTCCCTATGGGGAATGGGAAACATAAAGTTCAAGAGGATTATGAAGCTCCTACTCAAGGACATGGCGGGACTATGAGGGACTCCCCAAACCTAAAGGAGAAATATCAGCATGGGAACCAAATGTAAATAGGATATAACTAGGGCACCCATGTATAGGAAATCTCTACCACTCATGTAATGTCACTTCTAAGTAGCAGTATGAAGGTTCTATGACACTACAAAGTGGGTTCATACCTAGGGTCAAGGTGAAACGGTCATAAGGAAATGCATAATGCAAGAGGATATGAAATCCTAACCTATAAGCTACTTCGACATTATACCTTCCATGGGCACGAACAGGTCAAAGCCTCGAAGAGAGTGTACGAAAAGTGGACCCTACATGACAACAATATTAGTCCAAAATAGCTGGAAATAGTTAGTAAAGAGTCGAAACTATAGGATATAGAGAGGATTGATCATGACAATTGCACTCCAAGGAAATAGTGGGGTGGATGATGGGACATAAGAAGGAATGTAAGGTGTAGACCCAACATTTATGTATACACTACCACCCCCATGAGGGTGAAAAATAGTGTTAATACTAGACGAAGGGATTGAAAATCCTCTGCACATGGATTAGAGGATGGAATATTACCTCTCACGAATCTATGAGCAAGGTAAGGGACTTTGGTGCCCCTAGTCCAACACTAAGGTCCACACTAGGACCTGGAGTGGGTGGTAGGATACTAGTAGTGATATCAGGCATGTCGAACATAAAACGACTGGAATTCAAGAGAACATAAATATACTTAAGTAACCGTGATCCCTAAGTCCCACTAGCGCACAAAGAGAATAATTCTAAGAAAATATATACCCAAAATACAAGCAAGCCAAGGAGAGGATATGTGATCTCTCAAATTCAAAAGGTATGTTTGGCCTAAGAGAGGCTCGAAACTCCCATACACTACAAGTGGAGGTGTGTAACCAATTATAGTGTCCCTTAGCTTCAATGCGTAAAGCGACCGTGTTGTTTGACCCCTACCTGGCCAGGACACCCAAAGAATAACCTCTACAAGTACCCCCTACGATACCTAGGTAAGGAAACTAAGGTCACCCAAATATAACCAATGCTCAGGTGGACAACCGTAGGAAGGATCGATCGTATGGGTAGGGTAGAAAATCTCGAAGCTCGAAAGCACCAACCGGTACCCTAAAAATCCCACAGGTATGAATATGATCCTGGAAATATCTCTAGTTCTCACAGAAACTGGCCAGGGGATATCCCAACCACAATCATGTACGTTGCCTCATGCTTAACTCCTACATAAGAGGACCCTTCTGAGAACACTAATTATACCAAGGATTTCACTCTCTCACTTGGACAAACACCTACATGTTTCGTTTAGTAGTCTTGGAGAATTAACTCATAATGAACTATTCCAAGACTCTAAATCCTAATCTTGTTGATGTACCCTATAAAAAAAAATGTTTAATTCATTTTAAATTAAGCATTGATTTTAATGGTTGTGATTACTCAAAAGGAAATGACCATGAAACTAATGGTATCATGACTCAACAGTGAAACAAATGTGCACACCTAACAAACAATGCCATCTGCAATTTTGTCTAAATGAGAAAATGGGGTATGCCACTACATGAGATGCAAGTTTTTCCTTAAAATGATAATGAAATTTTTCCTAAATGAAAACCTAACTATAAATTTAGTAAGAAAACCTAATGCAAGTACCATGCAAGTGCAAATATGCAACATTGCATAAATATGCAAAAAATCAAATATTTTTTGTATTTTTTGAAATAAATGAGATGTAAAAGCAAAAAAAGATTCTACAACTCTCATACCTTGCAACCACTCATAGACAGTAGCTAATAAAGGAACCAAGATAAAAGAGACCTAATGCACTGATCCCAAAACAAAAAAAGGAAAAAGTTGGCAAGAACAACATCTGATGAAAAATAAATCAAAAATGGTTTCTGGTCAGAAACAGAGGTAGTATATAGACACAAACAACACCCAAGAAGACTCGACAACATTCAAAACTCACCCAACAACTTCCAATCATCCAAATAAATCTCAAAACAAAGGCATATGCCACTGTTCATGGAAAACCTAAGTACATACGTGGGAATTCAGAAGAAAAATGCATGTATACATAACTGTGAAGAGAAAACTCATGTATAAGAAGAAAATGAGGGTAAAATGATAGGCCAAGACCAAAATTACTTCAACTAGAGACTAAAGGGTAAACCTTCTTCTAGACCTGACACATAAAATCAGAGAACAAAGAGCAATTCAGGCACATTGTGCACCTAATCCCAAATAAAAAAACAAGGAACCTCCCTAGCAGAGTCACCAATTCTGTTATAGAGAGAAACTTCATTGTTGATGTACTTTTAACTTCAGAGTGTATTCACTTGTATATCTTATGTATTGTACCCCGATGTTTATTCCGGGAAGTATCTACAACGTAATTGATTCATGTCATGCCCTGATGTTCTGATCGGGATATTCAATAATGTAAAAATTCATGTAAAGTCATTGAGGTTAACCCTCCATTATAAGTCAGGGAAATAGTCCCCACAATTGTGTCAAGTTTAACCCTCCTTGTTGATCGGAGGGAAAAGTCCCCACAGTTGTGGGGCACTAGGGTTATTAGACTCTCCTAGAGATGTCAGCCCTAGTAAGTAATTGTTAAGTGGGGCCGACATGTTGAAGTGGACATTAAGTGAATGAAATAATATAAATAGAGAGTGAGCCTCTCTATTTATAACACACACACTCACTCATTGGGGTGCATGAGTGAGAGAGGAGAAGCTCTCTCAAGTAAGAGAGAGAGAGAAAAAGTTGTTGGAGATCATATTTATGTTTTTGGGTTTTAATTTTGCTATTGGTGCTCATTCTATCTCTGAGGAAGTTGCAGGGTTTTCTCCTTTATGGTTTCCCCAAGGAAAATTCTTTGTGTCTCTTGTCTCTTGTGTTTATTACTGTGCATGTTATTCTCTCAGATAAGATCCTAAGATAATGCTAGCTTGAATAATAAAAAATCTAACATGGTATTAGAGATAACCTGAGAAGAAGACATTGTGCAGCTGTAGAAGCTAGGGTTTCTTATTCTTTGGGTCTCTCTCCACAATACATCAGCAAAAAAAGGCTAGGATAACTCTCCATTGAAGGGTGCATCTTTCTGTCGAAGCGGATTTCAATTCCAGGCATTTTCAATTCTTGGTGCGAGAAATTAGGGCTTTCTACAGAAGACGAAATTTTTAAGTGATCCCAGCATAGGATTTATCTCCTCATAAAAATCAAAGTTTAGATACCTGGGTCAATATTTTTGGTTGGGTTAAACTCTAGGAAATTCAAACCTTAGTTTGACCCCAAGCCAGAAAAACCCTAAATACTAAACTGATACATTTTGGTACATTCTCTATATCTTAGGATTGCAAAAGTATCAGGGGATACAAATTTCATAGTTCAAAGATAAAATCCTGATGGACACTATGTTCAAGTTTCATCCTTTGATTCGCTATATTCTAGGAGATATGATTCCTCCACGTTAGGGTTCCATCCTCTTCCATAAATCATCCCTAAATAGGACACCTATGGAGAATTGCTATATCTTGGCCTATGAAGGTCCAAATGAAATTTCTCAATATTTTCCAGAATGAGCATGGACTTTAATTTCTGTGGTATAAGTTTCAGACCTCGAAGATGAAACAGTGACATATGGTACTCCGTACAACTTCGCTATTCGAAACAGTTCTGAAACAGGTTACCTTGGGAAACTGCTCATAAATCCCAATTGGTGAAACAAATAATGATTAAACTTGTGTTGTTATAATAAATACAGGTGCGGCTCCCTCAATGCAAAGTTTTAGACATAGAGGAATAGTAATTTCAGAGGTACCAAAGAAACATTATCAGGCATTTCTGCAGAAGAAATTGGAAAATTAGGGCTTCCTTTTTCGGGAGCTTCCCTCCACTGTTTTCAGAAAATGAGTACATTAGGAAGCTCACCTTGAAGAGTTCTATATTTCTAGACAATCAGATCTAAAAGATTCCAAGTTTTGAAAATTAGGGTGTCTCTGAAAAACCTTAGATCGTCTAGCTTTGGAACCAGGACGGACACCTCAAATCGGTAAGATATCATCTTTCGCTATTTTCATTTGAGGTTCTCATTTCAAAGTGATATATCACATCAAATTGATGATTATATTGTTTAAGTTGACAACTTTCAAGCAAGGAAGTATATGATATCTTTGAATAAAGTGAATTGGACACGTACATAAGTAGAGAGGTTCCAGTTCCAGAGGGAGATGAGGCTAAAATCCTTACACCATAAGAACTTGGTCAAGGCCAAGAAGATCATTGCTGATTCAATAATGGATCAACTTGTACCACAAGTGTCTTCCCTAAAGACACTGAAAGAGATGTTTGATTCCCTGACCAAGATATTTGAAGGGAAGAACATAAATCAGAAGATGACATTAAGAAACTAGTTGAAGAATGTGAAGATCCAGAATGCAGAGACCATACAGTCATACTTTACAAGGGTCTCTCATATCAAAGAACAACTTGTAACAATAGAAGACAAAGTGGAGAATGCAGAAGTGGTGATAGCCACCTTGAATGGACTCCCAAAATCATGGGATTCATTCATTCGAGAAATGTGTGCCAGCAGGAAGTGATTACTTTCAGCAGACTCTGGGAATAAGAAGAAGCTTGACTCATAATAAGAGAAGAGAAGATGGGAGAAACTGAAGATGAAGCTCTCACCATCCAAAGAAGATCCCTCAAGCGATGAGTAAATACGAAGGACTCAAATCTCGAAGAACCTCTTATCCATCTTAGCATTTGGATAAGAAATGATGATGTCATGAATGAAGAAGCTGATTAAGCAGAAGGCTCAAGAAGGAGTCTACCCATGAAACAAATAAAGATAAGTATTTCATTGTCATTTCATGATATTGTTTTGTTATGCATTTGTTTATATTCAGTTGATGAATTATGCATGATAGAATGTTTGCGTTAATGATAGTATACTACTAATATGCATGTGATGGGTAAGTAGCTCATAGTACTATACAACTCTCCATTGCTACTTATCTAGAATGAAACCTCTTTGCTGACATATTGGATTAGTGCACAATATCAATGTTGTCCTGGTAGAGATGGAAGGCATCTAGAAAAGTTTCTGTGATATATGGATGAATGTTGTATTGGCTAAAATAGTTGCATGATCATATATTTATGCATAAGAATTTGCCATTATGAATATGCCTTATGAAATGTTTCTAACCATACAACTAATACATTTGACTTGTAGGAAAGATCACGTACAATCGCCTACAAGCAAATAAGGATGAGACTTGTTCCGAAAAACAAGTGACGACAGTTCAAGAAAGAATCCAAGATGATGAATAATATGATGATATTTTCAAAGAAGAGATCTTAGACACAGTGCAGTTATGTAACACTATTGAGTGACATCATTGATGAAGAACCTTTCAAGAAGTAGCTAAGAAGAAAGGGAAGAAGTGTACTAGTTCAAGAAAAATGATGTCTAGGATGTAGTATCAAGACCTGAAGAGAAGTTCGTAGTTCCATCATGCAGTAGATGGAAACATCGTGGGATACAAGGCAAGATTCGTAGAATGAGGATTCTCACAGAAAGAAGGCATAAACTATGAAGAGACATTAGCAGCCACTAGAAGTTAAGACACATGATAGGAAGAATCATGTGTGAAAATGAAAGAAGGCCTTGTATGAGCTTAGAAGACACCCATGAGATAACACATACATGAAGAGCTCGATGAAGATCTTAAACTTTGCTACAAGGTTGAAGATGAAATCCTACAGAGGATGACAAGCTCACAGATGGGTGCGACAAGAAATTTTGAAAAGGTTCAAGATAGAGGATCTTGGTATCTAGTGATCCTAGATGGATACATAGAATATTAGTAGCAGAGGAAGCTACTTGTCACTCTGGTACAGAATGTTTCAGTGCATAGAGTATGAAAGACAAAGGGAGAATGATGCTTCGCTTCAGAGGGAGCGACTATAGAAGATCCTGAGGTTTGACATGGTATGACATGATGGATAGCTTACTGATGGCTCTAGGATTTACTGAGAGTAAAGCAGATTCCAACCTTTGCTTCAAGGTTGAAGGCAGAATACTAGTGATACTTATGTTATATGTCGATGACTTGTTCCTGACAGAAAAGAGGAACTCATTAAAGTTGCAAGAAGGAGACTTGCTGCCGAGTTCAAGATGAAGAACTTGGATATGATGCACTACTTTCTAGGCATGGAGGTGTGTCAGAATCTCCTGGGACAAGGGAAGTATGCAGTAGAGATCCTAAACAAGGTCAGGATGATGGACTGCAATGCCATGACCACACCTATGGCATAGAACCATAAGCTATCGAGTGTTGCTTCATTCGAGATGGTTGATGCTACGATGTATCGTTAAGATGATTGGTTCCTTGATGTACCTGACGAATATGAGACCATATATTTTCTTTGTTGTGAACACATTGAGACATGTTCACTTGATGGTTGAAAATCATGCAGTGAGGTACCTGAAGGGTACAGTTGAGTATGGGCTCAAGTATGAGGCAAATCATAAGATTAACCCGTATGGTTATGTGGATTCATATTGGTTAGTGCCATTGATAGGAAGAGCACTTTAGGGCGTTGCTTCAGTATGGGATCAAGTGTGATCTCTTGGTTTAGCAGGAGGCAGTCCTGTGTGGCACTGAGTACAATTGAAGCAGACTATGTCATAGCTTGTTTAGTTAGTTATGAGGTCGTATGGCTAAGGAAGCTACTGTCTAATTTATGTGATCTTCAATTGGATGATACTTGTATATATTGCAACAACTAGAGTTGTGTGAAGTTGTCTGAGAACCTGGTGTTCCATGACAAGTAGAAGCATATCGAGATCAAATATCACTATATCAGGGATATGGTGTAGAGGGGAGCAGTGAAGCTCCAGTATGTTGCGACGGATGAATAGATAGCTGATGTGTTGACTAAGCCATTGGCCAGAGTGAAGTTTGAATACTTGAGGTAGAAAATTGGTGTTCTCAAGTTTGAGGTTTCCTCCAAGGGGAAGTGATGAGTCCATGAGCCATTTTGATATGGTGAGAGGATTGGTTCCTTCCATGGTCAGATGTAAGGGATGAACCATTCTTTCATGGTGAAAGGATTGGTTCCTTCCATGGAAGATGTGAGTACTGAGCCATTGTGAGGTGACTATGGGATGTGTTCCCACATGATCAGATATAAGCGTTGAATACCATTCTCTAGGAGAATGGAGGTACCTAATCGGTTACCAGGAATACTCAGTCTGGGACTGAGAGCCATTATGGCGCGATGTGTTTACACATGGTCAAATGTAAGTGTAGAGCCATTCTGGCATGATGTGTTTACACATGGTAATATGTAAGTGCAGAGCCATTCTAGTGCGATGTGTTTACACATGGTCAGATGTAGTGCAAATCCATTCCGGCATGATGTGTTTACACATGGTCAGATGTAAGGGCAGAGCAATTCTGGTGTGATGTGTTTACACATGGTCAGATGTAAGTGCAGAGCCTTTCTAAAAAGATGAGGTCATATGTGAGTGCTGGGCCTTTTTGACATGGGTTTTGGATTTGTTCCTCCCATGGTCAGATGTGAGTGCTGGGCATGCCTTTCTGACATGGTTCTTGGATGTGTTCCTCCCATGGTCAGACGTAAGTGTTGGGAAGTTATTTTTGACATGGTTCATTCCATGGTCAGATATAAGTGACGAATACGATGAAGACCTACATGAAGGCTAGGCCTACAACCAGCATGAAAAAGGGCTAGCTCTGTAGAACTTCCTATGACAAGAAGAATGAAGAGATATCACCATTTGATTGAGATAGGCAAAGCAATGATGATGATGATTCAGTGATGATCTAGCTTTGATGATGATCCAGTGATGATCTAGCTTTGATGATGATCCATACTTGATGATGATCCAAATCCAGTGATGATCTAGACTTGATGATGATCCATATCTAGTGATGACTTGACGATGAAGATGATGAAGATGACTTGAAGATGAAGATGACTTGATGATGATCCAGATGATACAGAGAAGAAGACTTGTGCTGATAAATTGTGTTGAGAGAATACCTTCCTAGTTAAGAGGGAGTGTTGATGTATTTGTAACTTTAGAATGTATTCACTTGTATATCTTATGTATTGTACCCCAATGTTTATTTCAGGAAGTATCTATAATGTAATTGAGTCATGTGATGCCCTAATGTTCCGATCGGGAGATTCAATAATGTAAACAAGTCATGTAAAGTCATTGAGGTTAACCCTCCATTGTAAGTCGGGGAAATAGTCCCCACAATTGTGTCCAGTTTAACCCTCCTTGTTGATTGGAGGGAAAAGTCCCCATAGTTGTGGGGCACTAGGGTTATTAGACTCTCCTAGAGATGTCATACCTAGTAAGTAATTGTTAAGTGGGGCCGACATGTTGAAGTGGACATTAAGTGAATGAAAGAATATAAATAAAGAGTGAGCCTCTCTATTTATAACACACACACTCATTCATTGGGGCGCATGAGTGAGAGAGGAGAAGCTCTCTCAAGTGAGAGAGAGAGAACAAGCTGTTGGAGATCATCTTTATGTTTTTGGGTTTTATTTTTTCTATTGGTGCTCATTCTATCTCTGAGGAAGTTGTGGGGTTTTCTCCTTTATGGATTCCCCGAGGAAAATTCTTTGTGTCTTTTGTCTCTTGTGTTTATTGTTGTTCATGTTATTCTCTCAGATAAGATCCTAAGATACTGCTAGCTTGAATGATAAAAAATATAACATTCATATGGCTTGGGGTGTACCACAACAGACTGAATGGCACCAGAAATCAATCATTTTCAATATGCAAGAGAAATAAAGACATCTAACACTAAGGGATATGATTTGTACCTTATTCTGGGTGGTTGATGTATATCCCCATTGAGCTTTTCCAATCATGCTTGTATTCCCAATTCGCTCTCAACAACAGAAAACAATAAACAAATGCTATATATTCAAGTGTTAGTCCTACTCTAGCATATATAATCAATCATGTATAAGAAAATAAATACATTAATGGATACAATTTTCATATTTATGCACGTGTATTGTATAGGAAATAGATATTTCTATTAATAAAAGAAGAGATATAATAGTGACAACCTCTGCCAGAAATTCTTCGAACCTGAGAAATCGAGTCCTCCACCTGGCCCTCCACCACTTCAATCCTCCATCTCTCAATGGAAAAATTACAAAGCAAAGGCAAGCTAGGGAAGAGCAGCGCTGTGTACTCCAAAGGGGTAAAGGGATGCAGACTCAAGCATATCAAGTGAGACAACAATGGACTACAGTTTCCTTGCTCTCAATTTTCTCCTCCTTCAATGTATCCAAGAGGCTCAATATATAGCACTCCAAATAGACAATGGAGGTTCAAGTCTAAGCATTCTCAAGGAATATGGAAGGCCAAGAATCAAGTTCTTCGGGACTCTATGAGGAAAACTCCAAAAAATTTTGGCTTTATGCACATTTCCCGATGTATGTGGGTTTGGGATCAAAATATGTGTATACACACGAGTATAGCTTTAAAAGTCGTGTATACATATAAATAGGTGTTTTTTGGGGACTTTCTTCGAACATCAAAGTATAATATGGGAAAAGAGTGTCCAAAGAGTCTATAGAGGGACATGGAAGGCCATAAATATGTTATCTACCAAGTGGTAAAATCATCTATAACACATGGCCAACTTGTAGAGATCATTTTTGACAATCTTCTAGCAAACTTTGAGGAAACTTGCAGTAAAGCCATTCGGACCTGGCACTTTGTTAGGATCCATAGAAACCAAATATTGCTTGGTTTATTGTTTTGAGATAGGGGAAGTTAGTATTTTATTAGTTATTGGGCTGACCTTAGTAGGGATTAGATTTAAAATATGGGTGGATATTACTTCTAGTGATCTCTCCTCAGAATAAATGTCCTTGAAATGAAGATGAGCTTCTTGCTTGATTCCTTCAAATTCTTGGACTACATGATCTTGTAAATGGATTTTCCTAACCGAGTTAAAATGCTTCCTACCTTCCACTTGTTTATGAAATAATCTTGAGTTTTTCTCCCCATCTTGGAGCCAGAGACTTTCGGATTTTTGTCTTTAGTAATCCTCCTTCAAACCGCAGGCAGAATGGAGAGCGCAGTGTAGTTGGGATTCTTCCTTAAGGATTTACATCTCAACTATATGATCCTCCATCCATTGTTGGTGAATTTCCATATTCTTATGGGATTCCAACCTCTTATTTAGAGGAGATTTTAAAGTTTTGGCCTAGTCTTTGAGGGAGAGTTTTAGTTTTCTGAGTTTCTCTTCCCAAACATAGAATGCATATTTGGAGATCCAAGCTTTCCAAACTGATCTAACTAAATATAGGAATCCTTCGTGCTGGATCCAAGAGGGGTTGAAGCAGAAGGGGATAGAACCAAAATTTATATTGATGGTGAACTCAAGGAGAATAGGTTTATGGTTATAGAAACTAAAGGGAATGATTGAAGAGTTAGAAAAAAACCTAAGCAAAAGAAGGAATTGTTGCACCAGGAATCTATCGAGTCAGACAACAATATGTCATGGACCAGTCCTTCAGTTATTCCATGTGAATTTTCCATGAGACAGATTGATGTCTTCTATATCTCAATCCACAATGATGTCGTCCACTTTTTCTCGAAGGGGATCTATTACTATTGTGCCCCATTTTTTACCTTGTTGGGAGAGGGTGATATTCACGTCCCCAGCGAGGATTATATTTTTTGGGTGATGAATACTCAAGAAATCCGGAATAAGGTCCCAACAAGCTTTTTTTCTTATGAATAGATAAAATTAACATAAATATTAAAAATACTTATGAAGTGGCCCAGCTCTTGGTGATGGAGGATAGTGAGGGTCCAATGGGTGCAGTAAGAGGTATGAAGGAGATATAGTTTGGAAAAGTTCCATAAATTTCCTAGGGCTTTGGAGGCACCTCTGGCACTAACTATAACTCCTCTTTTTTTATAGAATTGGCTACTAACCTTGATGAATTCATGTTCATACAGTTTAGTCTATTGGACTAGAAATATGTTGAGAGATGAAATACAAATTAAGTATTTCATTGCTTCTTCTTACATACAACTCCCTAAACCCCTACATGTAATATCCCGAATTTTGACCTAACACTTATGGGAATAAGCCCTATTGATTATAATGTTACTTTAATGTTTTATTTTGGTATATTGGGTTTAGAACCCCACTACATATCAACATGATGATTTGTTTGATATATTGGGTGTAAGACAATTACATATGTTTTATGTATGATTTTATGTGTTGGGCATGGACCTTGAAGCACATGATTGATGAGATGTTTTGTGTTGAGAAAGGAGCTCTGGAGCACATGGGTATTTATATTTGTGCTGAGTGAGAAGCTTCGGAGCACATGAGTTTTGAGACATTTTTGTTGAGCATGAAGCTCTAGAACACATGAAAAGATAAATTGGAAGTGTTGGGCATAAGCCCTGGAGCCTTCCAAGTTGATGTTGAGCTTAAGCTCTGGAACATCAGATCCTTTGCCATTGTATCCCTAGGTGTATCCTACAAGTACATCCTAGCATTAGTGTTGAGTGAGGAGATATGGCATTGCACTAAGTTTGTAACTCCCTATTTTTTAACGTTGACTACGGGCTTGCGATAAGCGCTAGGAGTTACTGAAAAGAATTAATTATGTCGAGTGAAAACAAAATGAGTAAAATATTGATCTCATATGACTTATTTTAAGTGATTAAGTGAAAATTTGAATTTATGTATCTCATCAAGTACTAAATAACTACCATGTTATATGAGGGAATCCAACATACAAAAATGTTTAGAGTTTTCTATCCTAGTAGACCTAACCCCTACCTGAAGTACTTAATAAAGAAAGTGTCCTAAGTTTAGGGATCATGATATATGATACCTAAAGACAAATGTTAACAAATGATATGTATATTAGTATATATTTTATACATGATATGCATAAAGAGTAAGCATAGTAATAATATTAATAATATAAGAAATAAATCAAGGCTCCATTTATTATTATTATTACTAAAATATATTTAAATATTAAAAATACCTACAAGAGTCCAAATAGGAACTAGTTAAAAGTTCCTAAGTTAAATATTAAAAGTTCCTAAATTAAATAAAAGAGTTAAATCAAGAAATCAAATGATTCTTGATTTAACTGGCCCTTTAACTGAAAAGTCTTCCTATAAAAACCCAAGCCAAAGAGAGTCTTAGAAATCTTCCATCCTTTTGGTGATTCCATATTCTGCCTGATTATTCTCAAGAGAGAGTTCTTGGAGAGCATTTTTTCCTAAGAGGAAAAAGCAGAATTGAATTAGAAACTGATATCCTAGTTAGGGAAGCCTTACCTTAGGAGCTCTAAGCTACTTGCATGTTTGAACCAGCTCGGGGAGATCCATATTGAAACTAGGAACGGCTCTGAGTCATGGTTGGGTGGAACGTGGTAGTTCCCAAGTGATTGGGTTATCTATACAGAGGTCAGATCTGTTTGTGAATTTTTTAATACTGGGTATTTGAGTGTGCACGCTTTCAACCATTGAAATAGCTTCATCTTGCAGGTATGAGGTTCTTGATTTTTCCCTTTCATATTGTTCTAGTCTCAATATTCTGTACTAGATTAAATTCTGAATAATTATATAGTAACTCTCTACTCTAAACTAGGATATATTTTTTGCAGTTCTTTTCCTAGCTATTAAGGTAATGGTTTCATTGTCTAGTTCTTATTTGATATTCATTTCCTAACCATGTATTTAAGGATTTTGTTTTCTAGTTTAATTCTGCAATTCATTTTCTGTTTTATAATTTAAGGGTTTATGTTTTTATTTCTAAGTTCATGTCTGCAATTTATTTCCTCTCTTTAAATTTATTTTCCAAAACCTAAAATTAGTCAAAACAGAGCCTAAATACATTATCTTTGCTGGAATATTTCATATTTCCAGCAGGCTGATATTAATTACAAATAAACCCAACTATTATCTATAACATTAATCTAATATTTAAGTAAAACATTATAAACAGATTTATAAATAATTTTTATATAAACAAAATAACTTCCAAGCTAAAGCCATCGAGACCTCTAATGGGTCTGAAGGCACATTATAAATAAACAAGAATTTAAACCAATTATTCTCATTCTTATAAGTAAACAATAAATCAAATATATAGTTAATCTATCGAAGACCTCTAAGGTCTGTGAGCACAAATGCCACAATCATAATAACTGGAATTTATACTTAAAACATAAAATACATTTATCTAAATCATTTATCATAAGAGAACTTTCCACATCATAAGTCAACCTTAAATCTAATCACAAAACTCATTAAAATATATCGTATAAATGAAAATAGGTCACAGGATTGAATCCTGTGGGAATGAATTGCCCAAACAAGTTATTTCACATACACATCGTTAACCATCTTAGCCAAGATCGAATCATGACAAGCATACATTTAAAAACATGGCTAATATAGAACCTTGTAGGATTCGTAGGCAGCGTTTAATGCTGTAACAATTCATTAATCATCTACACAGACCATGCTACTAAAATAAAATGCCATAAGAATAAACACAACCTGAAACTATTGCTCTGTCAACATTTCCCCATTTCATACAAAATCATATACATGCTGTAAAAACAATTTACCTCTACACAAGATTAAAACCCCAATTTGTTTTACACGCCATAACCAATTCATGGCTCATGGCCAGTTATGCCAATTAATAAACCCTCGACATAATTCAAGTTAAACCCATGTCAACGCTAAGTAATAGCAACGACATTCATTTGTAGGGTAAAAACCCATAGTCATGGCCTCTTTAAAATAATTACACAGGTAAGAATTAAAATCTACGATTTAAACCATAAATCAACATTTCATTCATCTCTTACACAGACACTGAGATAATGGAAAGAGTGCCATTTCCAAGTAATGGCATGGCTCTCAAATCCAAGCAACGTTGTGAATATCTAAATAAAGAATGAACACAAATTTACTAAAGTCATAACAATTTCCAAATAAGAATCAAAACCACATTACACGCAGTGAGCGAATGCTGTACAAAATAACCAATATAAAATAATATAAGACTTTATACGGTCATATCCAAGGTAATGCACCATTGCAAGCAATGGTGCTGTCACCGTTTTATTTTACCAACCTTAATGATAATAGGAGAGATGATGCCTTGGCTAACGAGGCACACAAGAAACATGTCAAGAAATAGTATGATAGGTTTTTTCAACCTCATGTCTTCAATGAAGGTGACTTAGTCCTAACTTACGATCAGAGACATGATAAACTAGGGAAAGTAAAGTTTGAATCCATGTGGTACGGTCCCTTTGTCGTAAGTAAGGTCTTAGAGAAAGGGGATTATGAGCTCATAGATTATGATGGAATACCCTTTGGTCAACCTCGCAATGGGTTGTACCTAAAGAGGTACTATGCATAAGACATTTATGTATGGTACCTTGTTGTTGCAGTTGCAACTATTCCCCAATTTCTTGAAATTTTGGACCCTCCTTTTTTATCTTGTTTGCCCCACTCTACTACATGTTGGATTATTTGAGGCTATTTCCTTGCTATTTGAGTTTCCGTCTTGGTCCATGCATGTTTTGGATTGTAAGGCTTAGCAGTTTTCTGTTGTTTATCTTTGAGTTTTAAGGTGGAATTGTCATTTTCCATCTTCAGACGACAGCTCGCGTTTTATTGGAAAATAGACCTCGCCTTTTGGGTTTTTCAAAAAGAGTTATGTTTTTGATCGGAGGCCGCAGGTTGATTGAGTTTTGTCGTTGCGGCTCCTGAATTGACTAATTGTCTGATGGACTTTTTGTCCTCTCGCTGATATCTTGTTCTTCGTTTCTCCATTATTGAATAGTCTGCGGACCTTCTTGACTGTAGGACTTCCACCGTTGTGGCTTTATAGTGCACTAACTATCCGATTCCTCAGTAAGTCTCACCCCAACGTTTTATCACGCCGAGTTTTGATGTGTGTTCTGGAACCCCTAGACTAAAGAACCTCTGTCATTACGGCTGTGTAGCTCACTAATCATCTAATGTCTAGTGTTTCGATTCGTTGATGGGGTTTTTATATGCACGTTTCTTAATTGTTTTCTCGCCATTTGTCATGAGATCGTCACTATTTTCATAAATGACCGATGCGCCTGGTTTTATTAGGTTGATGTTTTCACGAGAAATCCTGCTTCGGTTTCCTTTTCTTTTAGTTTTCATTTTATTTGTATTATGATTCATGTTTATTAAGATAGTCAGGATAAATGATGATTTTTTGTTTGATTGCAGACAGACATAGGATATTTTCTCGGATCCCTTTGAAGATCATTGCGGTGAAAAAGATGCAGCTGAAGCGACAAAGCATGGTAAAGCATAAGACAACAGAGTTGTTTCTCGGGAAAAGACAATAATGAAGATCTGAAAAGGGACTAAGGAATGGTAGAATGTTATCATTAAAAAAGCAAAGGCCCAGTATGGGGTAGTTTGTTAGTTACCAAGCTTTTCCCATTTTTTATAAAATATTTATCTGGAATGTAACGTTTGGATGAATCATGGACATTCACAAAGTGACAAAACAGTGAGAAGGAATGGTTGGGGAGGCGAAAGGTTTTCCCTTTCGTATAAGTGTGGGAGAGTGAGACAGAAGAAGGGGCTTTTTCTTGGAGAAACTTGGGAACCACTTGTTGTAATAGGAACTACTTCGTTTTACAATAACAGATTACAATTTTTGCCAATTGGAGAAAATGATGTGTGGAATGTTGGAAAATGTGCTATAATGAACAATGTTGAAGGGGAACTATTTCATTTTCAGCTGTGTTTCATTAACTGTGAGAGAATTCTAACTTTCTGAACCTATGTTCTTTTTTAGTGTTCTTTGGTTATTTTTGTGATAATTTCCACGATGGGTAATGAATGTTTTAACAGTTGACGAGCTATCTTTTTATGTATATTTTATTCATGTTTATGTGTTTTTATCCTAAGAACAGCTATCTGTGATGAATCTTAACATATGAACGGTACTACATTACTCATGAATTGATAATCTCGCTCCCTTGGGATTGCTTAGTTAGTATTGTTTTTCTAGTTGTGTGTGATTTAGATGCAAGAGAGTCTAAGTTGAGAGGTAAGAACCTGTGCATCACATTGTGACCACTCATTGCATTCTTCATCAATATGCATCTTAGATAGGCACTTGCATATCATACTTAAAGTTAAAATACAAAAATACATACGGTGGACTGGGCCGCAACTGGTAAAACCCTTTGTTTTTGTTACTTGACCTATGGTAGTTGGATCACAAACCAGATGGATTCCCTACACCAAACAGTCACGGGCTAGTTGGGAACGTTGACTGGGGATAATCTCTTTCTATTGCTTCCTGTGAATTTCCAAGCCTCAATAGTTTCTGGCGCTAGAAGGAGGGCCACCAGTGCATGGCTGGCCGGGGAAATACATTTCCCCGAAATAACTCCACCAGTGATAGTTTTGAAAGTAGTTTATTTCTTGACCCAAATACTCAACAGAATAGAGAACATTTGTTTGCTATGGACAACCAAGTAGTCAATGATTTGAGAAGACATGCACAAGCCTATGTAAAGAGTATTGGAGGATTACCCATTATCCCTATTTTACCTCGAATATAATACAAGAAGAAAGATCGTCCCATCTTGGAAGATTCAGTGTTGGTTGGATATTTGGAAGAGTTAGTGGAAGTAGCATTGCAGGAATTTGTTCATCCTTTGAATCAAGTAGGCCCAAACACACCTTACTACTCTCCTGTGCAGACTCCTGTTCCTTCACCCCCTCACTCTCCACCCAGACTCATGGTAGGTGTAAATGCAAACTAGCCACCTAACCCACCAAATCCACCACCGGCTTGGAAAGCCATATCACCCTTGAACTTAACACCTCCGTTACATGACTTACCTCAAGCTTTTGAAAAGATGCTTCCCAAGTTTGATCCAAACGAGAAGATGTTAGTAGATGGCCATTTACAAAGTTTCTATTTGGAAATAGAAGGATTGAGGGCTGGGGAACATGAGGATGCCATTTGTAGACTCTTTCTGCATACCCTTGAAGGAGCAACAATGTCATGGTATTTTGGTTTGCTAGCAAACTCTATCCCGGATTGAGACACCTTTGAAAGGATTTTTAGAAGTAAATATGCAACCCAAAAAAATCATGTGGCTCTCACGAAAGGGCTGTGTGCCTTAAAGAAAGAAAGAAAATAGAAGGTCCATAGTTTCACCCAAATATTTGTAGCTTATCTTAAGAATTTTTCTAAAGCTGACAAGCCCTCGGATAAAGTCCTAATTGAGTATTATACTTCAGCTCTAGGACCCGAGTTGGCCATGTTTTCCAAAATGAAATCCAAACCAATGCTAGCAGAGACTTATGAAGAAGCCGAAAGAGTGGAGGATGAGAAAGAAAGCATCGAAGACTATCCTAAGCAGTCGGGAGAAAAAATTGGTGGGAGGAAAGATTTTTTATTTACTAGATCTAAAGAGTAGCAGTCACCAGACTTCGAAGGAATGGAAAAGATGATGCAGAATCTCTCTAACAGAATAATAGACTTGGGAAAGGAAAATGAATCCCAAAATTTTTATAAGCCTTATTACAAGAAAAGGGAAGATAACAATCAATCCCAACCCCCTCCGCACGGCCTTGCATCTATGAACTTAATGGAGGTAGGGATGGATAACTTTTGCACTTTTCACCAACAACCCCATTCTAAAAAGAATTGTCCTCAATGGATAAATTCAATGACGTTGGTTATGAATCAACTGTTGGAATCCAAATTAACCGAGGATAATGATGAAGAAGGGAAAGACAACAATAAATCAATAGAAAAACAGGAGGATGATGCTATGGTTTTATGGGACTATGTATCGTTGTTTGATGTCAAGGAAGAAAAGGATCTGAGACATGAAGATATCCTGGAAACAAATGTAACGACGAGAAGCCAGGGGTTGATTAAGGAAAACAGTCTTATGCTCCCAAAAATTAAGAGACTTCAAAAGCATTTTAAAAAATTTCAAAAAAACTCCTCAGCTAATAAAATTCCGGAATTTACCATCACCAGTCAAAATCCTAGATAGATCAACATGCCTTAGTACTAATCCCAATTAAGAAAAGATAAATCATCTTAAACCAAATCTCATAGAACATAAGATGGATTATGACATTGTGGAGGATATCAAAAAGGTAAGGGAAAACATCTCATTATTTGAGATGTGCAATGTGCTGTAGCAGAAAGAAAAGCTATTGAAAGCACTTGAAATATCAGAGGAGAAGCTTCCCACTTACAATCAGCCCCAAGAAGAAGAAATTGGTGAAGCAAGTGTGGGAGGTAAGCCTAAATGCAAGAACCCACCTTTTCTCCTTATTTTTGAAATTTTCAGCCACAACGTGCATAACTGCCTAGTAGACTCAGGGGCATCAGTCAATGTTATGCCACTGTCAGTCTGCAAAAAGATAAATGGGAAACCTAAACCTTCTACCTGGAGGGTAATTCAGTTGGATAGAATGAATGTGAAGGTAATTGGGGAAATGGAGGATGTTCTCATTTTCTTATCTTCTAATGATAATGTATGTCAATTCATTGACATCGTAGTGGCTGACATATCGGAAGCTTATGGACTTGTTTTGAGCAGAGATTGGTAGGCAAAGCTGAGTGGATATTTTTCCTCGGACTGGTCACATCTCTGGATACCTTATAAAGGAAGCCGAAATAAAATTAAAGTTTTAAGGGAGCCCCACATGAAACACAATGTTACTCAGTTCGAAGAAAAAAATGAACCAGTGAATTCTGTTTTGGGAAATTACTTTATTGAGCTAGAATCGGGAAACTATCAAGCGGAAGAAGCCATCAATATATCAGATGCTCAGCCTGATCTCCTTCAATTTTCACAGGCTGATGAAATCGATTGTAAAATAGTAGACTTAACTGTAGATGTAGGTATTAATTCATGCACAGTAGCGGTTAGCAATTTTTGGACGCTTTTCTTTGATGGTTCTAAAAATTTGGAGGGGTCAGGAGACGGCTGTGTCCTGATTGATCCTAAGAAAAATAAACATTTTCTTTCATGTAGGTTAGAGTTTGAATGTACCAATAACATAGCTGAATATGAAGCATTAGTTTAGGGACTAAGAAAAGCAATTGAATTAAAAGCAAAAAATCTGAAAGTGTTTGGAGATTCTGAAATAATTGTAAAACAAATTCAAAATCAAATAAATTGCATTTCTCCTCATTTGAAAGCTTATCAAAATGAAGTATGGGATTTGCTTAAATGTTTTAATGCATTTAACATTGTATCGATTCCGAGACTTAAGAATGTAGCAATTGACTTGTTGGCCACCTCAGCTGCGAGGCTTGTGCCCTCTAATAATCGGTGCTCTATTGAATTGTTTTTCAGGCCTTCAGTTCCAAATATGATTACCAATCTATGAGTTTTTGATGATGATCAAAAAATTATAGAATGCTTGACAAATGAAGATACCTTCAAAGGGGCGATTATTGATGATGAAGAACATCAAGCCGACCTAAAATTCAATAATTTTATTCTTAAAGGAGTCAGGACTTTAGAGCAAATGTTTGATCTAAACAAGAAATTCAGAAGGCTAGTGAATGTGAAGACTCATAGCTCATCTCTACAGTTCAAGTTGATTAATTTGGGGACTGAATTTGAGCCTAAATATGTGAATTTAGGAAAGTGTTTCTCTTCAAGTGAAAGGGATAGGTTCATCAGTCTGTTCAAACAATACAAAGATGTTTTTGCTTGGACGTATGAAGATCTGAAGACATATGACACCAATATTATTCAACATGTTATTCCCATCAGATCTGGAGTCAAGCCTTATCAGCAGCCTTTAAGGAAAATGCATCCAAAATTAGAGTCTCTGATTCAAAATGAGGTAAAGAAGTTGTTGGATGCCAAAATCATTTTCAAAGTTAGACACTCGGAATGGGTTTCAAATCTGGTACCGGTAAGAAAGAAATTTGGAGAGATTAGACTATGTGTGGATTTTAGAAACCTAAATCGCGCTTCGGATAAAGATAATTATCCTGTCCCACCCATGGAGTAGATATTGCAAATGGTTTCGGGTTTTGAATTATTTTCTTTATTAGATGGATTCTCTGGCTACAATCAAGTGTTGGTAGCCAAAGAAGATAGACTTAAAACTACATTCAGAACCAGATGGGGAACTTTTGCTTACAGAAGGATTCCCTTTGGACTCATAAACGCTAGAGCTAATTTCCATAGGGCTATGGACATAGCTTTCCATAGTCTGATTGGCTGCAGTGTTGTAGTATACCTCAATGACATCACGATATTCTCAATGAAAAGAGAGGAACATGCATTTCATCTAAAGCAGATTTTTGAACGCTGCCAAAAATATGGTATCTCACTAAACCCCAAGAAGTGTGTGTTTGTTGTTACTGAAGGTAAGTTGCTGGGTCACATGGTTTCTAAGAAAGGGATATCCATAGAACCAGAGAGGATCAAAGCTATCAAATAGATTCCTTTACCCCATAATAAAAAGGGCATGCAGTCATTTATGGGGACAATAAATTTTGTGCGAAGGTTTGTGCCAGATTTTGCTCAAATTGTTAAACCTTTGCAGCAAATGGTAAAGCAAAGTGTACAATTCAAATGGACCGATGCAGAGAAGAATGCATTTAGTAAAATAAAGACAGCTATTGCACACACACCCTCCCTCAAAAGTCTAGATTTCGAGAAAGATTTTATTTTTATACACTTTTGCATCTGACGATTCACTAGCAGTGGTGCTTACCCAGAAGGAATATGGGGGAGATGAGTTTCCCATATCATTTATGAGCACTAGTCTGCAAAGGGCCGAATTGAATTACCCAATTGTGGATAAACAATATTACACAGTGTTTAAAGTAGTAAAACAATTCAGGCCATATATACTTACGAACCGAACAAAGGTAATAGTTCCACACCCAGCTGTGAGGTCTCTTTTCATGCAAAAGGAATTAGGAGAAAGAAGAGGCAACTGGGTAACAGTCCTACAGGAGTACGACCTGAAATTCAATCCAACCTCCATAGTTAAAGGGCAAGGATTGTGCAAACTAATGATTGAAAGTAAAGACAATGAAGAACATGACTGGGAAGACGAAGCTAAGTTACATTTGATGGATGTATGTCCTCTTTTCACAAATTCGGACTCCTGGTATCGAGACCTTGTGCATTACCTTCAAGCGGGATTGTTACCAGAACATTTTAATTCTAAGCAAAGAAGAGCATTGCATCTAAAATCAGCGTCATATCAGATTATTTAAGGAATATTATTCAGAAAGAATTATGATGGAGTTCTTCCTAGATTCTTAGAGAAAGAAGATGCGAAGAAGGTCATGATAGATTTACATGCTGGGCCTATTGGAGGACATTTCTCCAGAGATACTACAGCTGATAAAATTCTCAGAGCCAGATACTATTGGCCTACATTGTTCAAGGATGCACATGCCCATGTCAGAAAGTGTGACATTTGTCAAAGGTGTGGTGGAATACAAGTTAAAGCAGCAGAACCATTAAAGCATGTGATGATGACATAACCTTTTGAGTAGTGGGGGATGGACATCATTGGGGAGATAAATCCAAATTCCTCCCTGCAACACAAGTATATTCTGACAACAACCAATTACTTCGCTCATTGGGTCGAAGCCATTCCATTGCGTAAGGTGAATGAAGATGCGGTCATGGACTTCTTGCAAGATCATATTATGACTAGGTTTGGAGTTCCAATTTCTCTAGTTTTCGATAACGCTACTTATTTTTCCTCTATTAGATTAACTGCATTTTCTCATGAAAAAGGAATTAAGTTGCATTACTCTGCAAATTATTATCCACAAGGAAATGGTTTGGCTGAATCTTCGAACAAGAATCTGATTAGAATCTTAAAAAAGACTGTGATAGAAAACTAGGGAAGTTGGCATGCAGAATTACCAAATGCTCTTTGGGCTAATAGGGTCACCCCCAAGACTTCATTAGGTGTGTCCCCATATACCCTTGTTTATGGAAAATAGGCCATTCTACCCCCCAATATCATTCTACCCTCTTCCATAATCACTCAAGAATCCAGAGGATCAGATAATGAAGTATTGCAGATGAGGATATATAATCTTTTGAAGGCAGAGGAATCTAGATCCAAGTCCAGAGAATGTTTTAAACAACAAAAAGAGGTAGTAAAGAGGTGGTTTGATAAGCACAAATCTAGGACAAAAGAATTTCAAGTGGGAGATTTGGTTCTCAAGTGGGACCACCCTCATGATGAGAAAGGAAAACTAACGAAATTTCAACAGTTATAGGTAGGCCCTTTCCAGATTGCGGCAAAGCTTAGCCCCTCAACCTATAAGTTGAAGGATTTATAGGGATGGGAAGAGAAATTACCAGTAAATGGTTTAGTTCTTAAGCCTTATTTTTCTTGATTTTGTCTCATTTTGTTCCGTTTTGTATATAAATAATTGACTTGTTTTGCCACTTTGATTTGTTATTTTCCTTGTTTGTTTGGTGTAGTTTTTATTCTGATTCCAATAAAGGAAGCAAACGTTTGGTCGCATGGAGAGCATCAGGACCCTTAATAAACTTAGATTCTTTGGGCATTGGACTGTTTGAATCTGTTGGAATTTCTTCTAGTAAATAGTTTTCCTAAAGAGTCTATGAACACATCGAGGTCCAACGTGATCCCTGAAATAACTCAGAATCAAAGGTCTGGAATACTATTTCGAGGATCCATCCATTTCACATCTAAAATGTCCTAGGGGGTGACAACAAAAGACCCATGGAAAGGGAATCAGGGTAAACATTATGTTATATCTAAATGATTCCATGCCAAGAATTGAAAGCCAAAAGGCAAATAAGAGTCAAAAAGAAAAATCTCCTAAGAAAGCAATATGTGTCAAAACGAAGTACTAAACCATATGAGTACAAGATTGCCAAAAGTTCCTCTCTGTCCGTGAACTGAAAATTAAATGCATCTCTCACAAAAAAGGACACTGTGGATAGAGGAGCTTGAATATAAACATTCAAAAAGAAAGGCATCCAGGAGGACTCAAAATAAAGGACAAAAATGTCCAAAAGGCACAAAAGTGCAATTAGCATGGGAATGGGGAACAAACAAATATTTATGTTCACCATGCGTTCTAATCCTATGGTGTCTAAGCTGGAATCTACCCAAATATAAAGTTAAAATGAAGTCCACCTACTTAAGCCTCGAAAGAGTTATCCTAACCTTGATATTTTGGTTTCCATTCCCAAAAAATTAGACTATCGTCAATGATTACAGACATGATGGGAATCTAGACATCTAGAAGAATTCAGCATGTTGGTTCCACTGCTAAATAGTCTATTACTCAAGGATGAGTTTATTCAGAGATCTAGATTCACTAGTGAGCTTCCAATTGTTGCAGCTGCAACTGTTACCAAATTTTTGGAAATTTTGGACCCTCCTTTCTTATCTTGTTTTCCCCACTCTACTACATGTTGGATTATTTGAGGCCGTTTTCTTGCTATTTGAGTTTTCATCTTGGTCCATGCATGTTTTGGACTCTAAGGCTTAGCAGTTTTTCGTTGTTTATCCTTGAGTTTTAAGGTGGAATTGTCATTTTCTATCTTCAGAGGACAGCCCGCGTTTTATTGGAAAATAGACCTCGCCTTTTCTGTTTTTCGGAAAGAGTTATGTTTTTTATCGGAGGCCATAGGTTGATTGAGTTCCGTCGTTGTGGCTCCCGAATCGACTAATTGTTCAATGGACTTTTTGTCCTCTCGCTGATATCCTGTTCTTCATTTCTCCATTCTTGACTAGTCTGCGGATCTTCTTGACTGTAGGAATTCCATCATTGTGGCTTTATAGTGCACTAACTATCTGATGCCTCAGTAAGTCTCACCTCGACGTTTTATTGTGTCGAGTTTTGATGTGTGTTCTGGAACCCCTAGACTGAAGAAACTCCACTGTTGTGGCTATGTAGCGCACTAACCATCCGATGTCTAGTGTTTCGATTTGCTGATGGGGTTTTTATATGCACATTTCTTAATCATTTTCCCATCAGTTGTCATGAGCTCGTCACTATTTTCATAAATAACTAGTGCGCCTGGTTTTATTAGGTTGATGTTTTCACGAGAAATCCTGCTCCAGTTTCCTTTTCTTTTACTTTTCATTTTATTTGTATTATTATTAATGTTTATTAAGATAGTTGGGATAAATGATGATTTTTCATTTGATCGCAGACAGACATAGGAGATTTTCTCGGATCCCTTTGAAGATCATTGCGGTGAAAAAGATGCACCTGAAGCGACAAAGCATAAGACATCGGAGTTGTTGCTCGAGAAAATAAAATAATGAAGATATGAAAAGGGACTAAGGAACGGTAGAATGTTATCATTAAAAAAGCAAAGGCCCAGTATGGGGCAGTTCGCCATTTACCGAGATTTTCCCATTTTTTATAAAATCTTTATCTGAAATGTAACGTTTGGATGAATCATGAACATTCACAAAGTGACAAAACAGTGAGAGGGAATGGTTGGGGAGCCGAAAGGTTTTCCCTTTCGTATAAGTGTGGGAGAGTGAGACAGAAGAAGGGGCTTTTTCCTGGAGAAACTTGGGAACCACTTGTTGTAAGAGGAACTACTTCGTTTTACAATAATAGATTACAAATTTTGCCAATTTGAGAAAGTGTTGTGTGGAATGTTCAAATGTGCTATAATGAACAATTTTGAAGGGACCTATTTCATTTTAAGTTGTGTTTCATTAACTATGAGAGCGTTCTAACTTTCTAAACCTATGTTATTTTTGAGTGTTCTTTGGTTATTTCTGTGATAATTTCCACGATGGGTAATGAATGTTTTAACAATTGATGAGCTATCTTGTTATGTATATTTTATTCATGTTTATGTGTTTTGATCCTAAGAACAACTATCTGTGATGAATCTTAACATATGAACTGTACTACATTACTCATGAATTGATAATCTCGCTCCCTAGGGATAGCTTAGTTAGTATTGATTTTCTAGTTGTGTGTGATTTAGATGCAAGAGAGTCTAATATGAGAGGTAAGAACCTGCGCATCACATTGTGACCACTCCTTGCATTCTTCATCAATCTGCATCTTAGATAGGCACTTGCATATCATACTTAAAGTCAAAATACAAAAATACATACGGTGGACCGGGCTACAACCGGTAAAACCCTTTGTTTTTGTTACTTGACCTACGGTAGCTGGACCGCAAACCAAACGAATTCCCTACACCAAATAGTCACGGGCTAGTTGGAAACATTGACTGGGGAGAATCCCTTGTTGTTGCTGCCTGTGAATTTCTAGGCCTCAACAGTATATATGCATATTTGGCTTTCAATGTGTTTTGTCATTTTCAATATGGTTTTCAGTTTGATGTCTGTACTGTTTACTCACCGAGGCTGCATCTCAGGATATTCATGATTTGGTAGTGTTTATGGAATCTCAGCTAGTGTTTTGTCACCTAAATCACATTTACACTATCATGAACCCTACACTTCTCCTCCTTTTTCAGAGAGTGCGTTTGTTGGAAAGATCATTCGATTTCATCACTTACAGGCATATCCCTAGGTGTAATAATATGATTGTTGATTCATTGGAAAATTTCATCCTAAACTGGCATATTTCCCATTTATAACCTTTAAAAATAAACATGGTCAACCATAAAGTAAAATAAACCATAAAAGACATGTAAAACTCATGTATATATAATTTATCCATTTGAAGCATGTATAAACACTGGAACCGAGTTTGTATATATATATTTGTGTATAAAAAGTGTTTTTACAAAAAATATGGTCATGAGATCTCATCTAAAGAACTGTGGCTTGCAGACATACAAAATGATACAAAAATCTTGATTCTAGCTAGCTTTCAGGGATACATCATGCATATCACTCTAATGGTGCATGTGGTAGAACATAATGACCCTTGCTACCCTATGTAGCAAGTGACAGAAATGACCTGATACTCCCATAGTATGTCTTTGAAACCTCATAGGGAGGTCATCTATAGTAGCATCTAGGATATCCAGAGTTAGTTAATCCAGGTTCTCCTCCAGCTAAGTGAGCTCATCATCACCTCTATGGACAAAGCGAGCTCCCACTCTCCTGTCCATTGGGGAGTATCCCCCAGGCCATGCATAACCAACATATGCATGCAAATATTAGGTCTTGTTATCATCCATAAAAAAAAAAATATAAAAAGAAATCAACATCTTGGGTTTTTACTTCTTACCGATGTCACCCGACTGAGCATTAGGTGCTAGTGGTAGATTAGGATCTCCTCGAATGTCGATCCCTACATATGCATAGTCCTGAATCATGAGGATCTAATCACTCAACCAACAAAATAAGGAAG
The DNA here is from genome assembly GCA_001517045.1 of Pseudotsuga menziesii. Taxonomy (NCBI): domain Eukaryota; kingdom Viridiplantae; phylum Streptophyta; class Pinopsida; order Pinales; family Pinaceae; genus Pseudotsuga; species Pseudotsuga menziesii. The sequence continues at coordinate 129,180 of LPNX010891336.1, read as the reverse complement.
CCTCAAACTTGAACCTACCTTCGCCACCCTCCTGTGCGGGCCATGATCTCTACCCACTGCAGCATGTGGGGGTCTCTAGCCCTAAGCTCTATGACTACCACCTGAGGCCTCATGAGGGGTACCCTATCAAATAATAAGAATGTTAGGATGATCCCATATCCAAACTGCTTCAGCTCTCCTTGTTGATATTTCATTAGTTGATCCTTGAAAATAGGTAATAATTCCTCGACCTAGTTATATACCATGGGTGGCATACACTCCAAGGCATATAGCATATGTGCCCGGGATTCCTGGTGGGGCCCTTGTCTCCAGCCACCCTCTACATAGTAAATAAAATAGTCTAAAGCGGTATATCTATCACAGCCTTCATAGGGATCTTCTTACCTGACATCTTTGTTCCTGGGAAGCAATGACAAACAATAAGCTCATGTGTAGTTATGTCCCCACCTCGGGAACCAGTTAGATAAATAGGTGCTCCTCGTCTAGACAGACCTATTAGGAAATAGATATCTTCCGCCTCTACAGTCACAATATGGGGTCCCACCTCAAAGTACTACTATTCTGGATTCCACATCTGTAAGATGTACTCCAGTAAATGTGCATGTGAAAACATGCTGGGAGTGTGGAATAATTTTAAGAGGCCATAGCCTCTCAAGGCAGGTATACAACCCGCATCTCTTGTAGCACATTCATCATCATCATCATGTTTTCTCTCCTTCTAATTCACCATTTTTGACCAAATGACATGTCAAAAACCATTAATGAGCCATTTAGAAACATATTCCACTATTAAAAATGCTTGCAAACTTTTATTTTGACTAGGCCATATGTTTTTTGGACCTCGCGACTGGCACCGCGCTTGTCCCTTTAGGACAGAGTAGTGCCCCTGCCTGATCAAAACTAAAAAATTGCAGGTCTTATCAGGCACCTCTCTTCCCATGAAGGCCAAAAGCGGTACCTGCCATGCATTTTTTAGGTTTTCCCTTAAGGCTCCAAAACTCAATAAAAATAAAAAATGGAAACCATAGAAAGGAAGAGGAGGTTTCTAGCTTTTACCTGGATCAGACGATGTAGAAAATGGATAGATGATTGCTCCACAATCTCCTATTGAAATTTGCACTCCAATTCTCCCAAAATACTCTCCAAGGTTTGGTAAATGGTAAATAAGTTTTTTTTTTACTATTTACTTAGATTTTATAACATATCTTTAGGGTTTTTATATTATTTTAATCTTTTTAAATCATTTTTATCAAAAATACCCTTTTATATAGTTTATAAAAGTCATTTTTTAATGTTTTTGGGAGATTAATAGCGTTTTTAAAAGTTTTGCAGGGACAGGGATGAACATTAATGTCTATGGGCAAGTTCATTTTTTTATTTTTTCGTACTTCTGAAAAATGGAAAAGGTCCTTGAGCATTAATTTTGACACTTTGATCACTCTCCCAAAACCTAGTATCAAAGTTCTAAGTCTTTTTCTGATTCTTTTCAGGCTCGTAAAACCTGTTCATCGCACAAAATAAAACTATTGGAGTCTTCTTTAAACTATTTTCGAAATCCCTAAATGTGAAAAGATTGTCGAGTGAACTTTTCTTCTTCAAGATCGTAAAAGTACTTGAAGTGTCATCTTTCCAATGGTAGTTTATATCCTTTTTGGATCGGATTGACTCTTTACAAAAAAGGACCCCTTGGAGTCTTCTTCCGTCTTCGTTTAGACTCTCTAAACATGAACTATTAGAAATGCTTGCAAACTTTTATTTTTACTAGGCCATATGTTTTTTGGACCTCACGGCCGGCACTGCGCCTGTCCCTTTAAGACAGAGCGATGCCACCGCCTAATCAAAACTAAAAAATTGCAGGTCTTATTGGGTACCTCTCTTCCCGTGAAGGACAAAAGCGATACCCGCCATGCATTTTTTTAGGTTTTCCCTTAAGGCTCCAAAACTCAATAAAAAAAAAAAATGGAAACCATAGAAAGGAAGAGGAGGTTTCTAGCTTTTACCTGGATTAGATGATGCAGAAAATGGACAGATGATGACTCCACAATCTCCTATTGAAACCTGCACTCCAATTCTCCCAAAATGCTCTCCAAGGTTTGGTAAATGGTAAATAAGTTGTTTTTTACTATTTACTTAGCTTTTATAACATATTTTTAGGGTTTTATATTATTTTAATGCTTTCAAATAATTTTTATCAAAAATACCCTTTTATATAGTTTATAAAAGTCATTTTTAAATGTTTTTGGGAGATTAATAGCGTTTATAAAAATTTTGCAGGGATAGGGATGAACATTATTGTCTATGGGCAAGTTAATTTTTTGACTTTTTCGTACTTCTGAAAAATGGAAAAGGTCCTTGAGCGTTCATTTTGACACTTTGATCACTCTCACAAAACCTAGTATCAAAGTTCTAAGTCTTTTTTCAATTCTTTTCAGGCTCGTAAAACCTATTCATCGCACAAAAGAAACCTATTGGAGTCTTCTTTAAACTCTTTTCGGACTCCCTAAATGTGAAAATATTGTCGAGCGAACTTGTCTTCTTCAAGCTCGTAAAATTACTTGAAGTGTCATCTTTCTGATGGTAGTTTATATCTTTTTTGGATCGGATTGACTCTTTACGAAAAAGGACCCCTTGGACTCTTCTTTTGTCTTTGTTTAGACTCTCTAAACATGAATGATATCGAGTTAACTTTCATTAGACTCGTTAAACTAAACACTAAGAGACCCTCTTTTGGCAATGAACCTCTCCTTTCTCAGGTTCGTAAAATGTATGAGAATGGACTTGTATTCGGATGAGCTACAATGAGTGTTTGTTACCCTCTTTTAACTCGTAAAAATGAAAAGAGGAACTCATCAATCATTATGGGGAAATTAAGGGAAGGGAATCAATTCATTTTGCAAATAAAATGGTAGTTTGTCGTTACCTTTGAAAATGGCACTTGTCTGCATATCATTCAGTCAATTGGGTACTCAGCTTGTCTCCGAGTTGATCCACTTTCATGAGTCATGTCACTCCTTTGATTCTGTCAAGGAATGCATTGTCTGTTGTTGCATTGTGCTCCACCTCGTCTAGTCAATGCTGCCAAGTCTTTTGTTGTGCCTCCTGATGTTCAAAGAGAAGTTGAAAGTTTACCTCTACAGTTAAAACAACCTTTTGTGTCAGTACCTTTTGATAAGTCCTATGGTTACATCTTCTACAAAATTCTAGAATTTTGTTTCGAGTTTCAAGTCGTTGATGTGGGATTCATTGTGGCCCTGCTTCGACAAGAGTATTCTTGTCGACATCAACTCATCATCTAGGAATTAGTCTTAGAAACAAGTTTAGTACCTTGAGATCAGTATGCCTCAATAACATATTATCTTTCTCTCAACATAGGTTTACATCATTAACCTTTGATCAAAATACTCAACTGAGTGTTCAACGTCAACTCATCTATTCACACTTAAGAGATTGTACTAGGGTACCTTGGGAATCATTGACATCAATGGTGATTTCCCTCACACTTGTTAATGGTTCACATCATTGACCGGTAATCAACTGGTTTCTACCATGTTCAACTTCAAATCATTGTAATCACATGGATAGAATCGTACTTTGTGGAAGACGAGACGAAGACCCTGGGTATCTGTTAAAAGCCCTCATAGATTTCTCCCCAGGCTATGATGGAGTATGTTGTATGAAGTCCCAGCATGGATCCAAATAGTGTATTTCTGGATATGTCCCAAGTTTGAGTCCTCTATCACATGCAACTTCCTTATATTGGTCTGTAGCCATGATGAGGACACATTTGCTCATGAGTCAAAAGTATTGACGTATTGCATATTCCTGGTTGATGATGATCTCTGATCAAGCCGATTCTTGCCTTGAAGTGATAACTTTCTCTTTCAAAGCTCTCTCTTATCGTATCCCTCTAGCCTCATGCTTTGGGGACATTTTGTTACACAATATCTTCATCATCATGTCATGAGGTCCCAAATATCAGTATTTTCCCAGAATCCCAAGTTGTGAAGTGAAAATATTGGCCCAAACTTCAATCTTGCATAAGAAAATCCATCATTGCTCCTACCTTTAAGTCAAGGAGCGTTACCTTCTTCAGCACCACCTTTAATCTCTTGACAATAGGTGGTGCCACTACCTTTACCTCTTGTTCAAGGTGCAGTTCTGTCCCGTCACTGCTCTGTCATAGTGAGGAAGAAGCAGTGCCCTTGGTAAAAAGTGAAAAAGAGAGGTTTCCACGAAGCTTCTCGAAGGAAGGCTTCGTGGCACCCTTATCCCTACACCTGAGGACCACCTAGACTCGAGATCCATACTTTTGGGATCTCCTACTCACCTCACCCACCATTTACTCAACCATCCCTACCCTACCAAGGCCTATAAAAGTAGGCTCATACACCATGGTTGAGAGAGACAAAAATCATGTTGTTTCATTGACATTCTGGCCTAAATCAGTAGGGTGAGCATAGAGGGATCTAGTTGGAGGTTTTGGGGTCAAGATATTGGCATTCTGAAGGAGCATATCGACATTAAGGAAAATGTTTTAAATTTCTTCTTCATTTTTTAATGCAAAAATGGTTCCTTTCCCATAAAGTATGTTGTGTTATTATCATGTATTTTATTGTTGGATTCCTTAGTCATCAACATAGAATGGTGGATTAAATTCTGGTGCTTTTTTATCGCGTTTGCTTGTTTTCATGTGAATATGCAGGTACATATGTGAATATCTATCACCATCAGAAACAACAACACCATCCCATCAAAGAGACTCATTCCAGATATCCACCTATTCTAGGGAAAGTCTTCCAATCCTGCTGTAACTCATTTGTTCTAGATCTGAACCATTTAGACTAGAGGAACAGCTCTTGTCTGCAAGAGGTGCATTTTTCCTAGCAACAAGTGTGTAGGAATTTTTTTGCGATATTTTAAACTATTCTGGGCCTTGGACAAGGTTGGTCAAACCAAGATAAAAGAGATGCACTTTTTCTGACTTTTTGAAGTTGAAATTTGAATGTGGATTTTTGTAACCATTTGAGAGATAAGTGTGCATATTTGATTTTTGGGGATTCCAAGCTACTTTGGAACTCAGTAAAACTTGGTCAAACAAAGGCTTGAAACATTGCATTTTCACAATTTCTTAAAATTGAAATTTTAAATTGCACGTACAATTTTCTTGGGTGACAAGCTATTTTTCACCTCAATAAAATTTCGTCAAACCAAATCCTAAAATGTTGCACTTTTTTCGCAATTTCTTAGTATTCAAATTTAAATGTAGAATTAGACATGTATTTGAGAGATAAGTGTGGATGTTTATTTTTGTGAGATTTTGAGTTATTTTGGCCATTAGTCAAGGTTGGTCAAACCAATCCTGAAAAGGTCGCTTGTTTCCCACTTACTCATAATTGAAATTTGAAAGTAGATTTATATACCCATTTGAGAGACAAGCATGCACACCTTTTTTGTGAGATTTCGAGCTATTTTGGTTGTTATTCAAGGTTGGTCAAGCAAAGGTCTAAGAGATGTTATTTTTTCTGACTTTCTCGTATTTGAAATTTAAAAGTGAATGTAGGTACTGATTTAAAAGATAACAACGCATGCAAACTTCTAGGGGATTCCGATCTATTTTGGACCTTAGTCAAACTTGGTCAAACAAGGGCCTAAAAGGTTACACATTCTTCAAATTTCTTAGAAATCAAATGTAAAAGTATATTTAGATACCCATTTGAGAGGTAAGAGTGCACAAATATTTTTGTGAGATTTCAAGTTATTTTGGCCCTTAGTTAAGGTTGGTTAAACCAAGGTCTAAGAAATGCACATTTATTGACTTTCTTGAAATTGAAAATAGAAACTGCATTTATGTACCCATTTGAGAGAAGCCTACATGTAGGGTTTTTGTGGATTGTGAGCCTTTTTGGACCTTGGTCAAACTTGGTCAAACTAAATCCTAAAACGTTCCATTTTTCCAATTTTTAAAAATTCAAATTTTAAAATAGATTTAGATACCCATTTGAGAGATAAGCACGAGCACCTATTTTTATGATATTTGGAGCTATTTTGGCCCTCGTTCAAGGTTGGTCAAACCAAGGTTGAAAAGATGCACTTTTGTCGACTTTATCAGAATTGAAATTTGAAACTGTATTTAGGTACCCATTTGAGAGATAAGCCTACATGTTTATTTTTTGCGGATTGCGATCCATTTTGGACCTCGGTCAAACTCGTTCTAGCCAAGGCCTAAAACATTGCATTTTTTTCAATTTCTCAAAATCCAAATTTTAAAGTAGATTTAGATACCCATTTGAGAGATAAGCATGGACACCTATTTTTATGATATTTGGAGCTATTTTGGTCCTCATTCAAGGTTGGTCAAAGAAAGGTTGAAAAGATGCACTTTTGTCCACTTTCTCACAATTAAAATTTGAAAGTGAATTTAGGTACCCATTTGACATATAAGAGTGCGAGTAGATATTTTAGGGATTTTTCAGCTATTTTGGACCTTAACCAAACTTGGTCAAACAAAGGCATACAAAGTTTCACTTTTTCCAATTTGTCAAAATTAAAATTTTAGAGTAGATATAGATACCCATGGCCAAAAAAGGTGCATGTTGGTCATAGATCAAGCTTTGTCAAAGCGAGGACCATAAAGTTGCATTGTTTCCCAGTTTCTAAAAATTGAAATTTGTAAATACGTTTAGATGCACATTTGAGAGATAAGTGTGCATGCAAATTTGTGCACGATTCTTAGTTATTTTTGGCCATCATCAAGCTTTGTCTAACTAAGGATTTAAAAGTTACACTTAACACTTTCTTGTGATTGATATTTCAAATTAAATTTAGGAATACATTGAAAAGATAAACATGCATTCAATTTTTTGCATGATTTTGATCTATTTCTAACTGAAAGTAAGGGTTGGACAAACCAAGGTATAATAGATGGATTTTTGTCGACTTTCTCAAAATTGATTTTTGAAAACATATTTAGCTACCCATTTGAGAGATAAGCATGTGCTCTCATTATTAGGGGATTGTGAGTTGTTATGGACCTCCTTCAAGCTTGGTCAATCTAAGGACTAGAAAGTTGCACTTTTTCCAAATTTCGTAGATTTGAAATTTAAAATTATATTTAGATACCCATTTAGGAGACAAGTGTGTAGGGATATTTTTTGCGAGATTTTAATCTATTTTGGGCCTCAGACAAGGTTGTTCAAACCAAGGTAAAAGAGATGCACTTTTTTTTACTTTTTTGAAGTTAAAATTTGAAAGTGGATTTATGTACCCATATGAGAGATAAGTGCATATGTTGATTTTTTGGGGATTCCAAGCTATTTTGCACCTCAGTAAAACTTGTTCAAACAAAGGAAAAAGATGTTGCACTTGTTTACACTTTTCAAGAATTCAAATTTGAAGGTAGATTTAGATACCCATTTGAGAGATATGTATGCACACCTATTTTTTTGAAATTTTGTGCTATTTTGGTCGTTAATTAAGGTTGGTCAAACAAAGGTCTAAGAGATGCATTGTTTTTACTTTCTCAAAATTAAAATTCGAAAGTGAATTTAGGTACCAATTTGAGAGAGAAGAATGAAAGAAGATGTTTGGGGGATTCAGAGCTATTTTGGCCCTTAGTCAAACTTGGTCAAACCAAGGGATAAAGTTTTCACTCTTTTCAATGTTTTAGAACTCAAATTTAAAAGTAGATTTAGACACCCATTTGAGAGATAAGCGTGCAAAAATATTTTTGCGAGATTTCGAGTTATTTTATCCGTTCGTTAACATTGGTTAGACCAAGGTCAATAAGATGCACTTTTCTTTACTTTCTTGAAACTGAAATTTGAAAGTCTATTTAGGTACCCATTTGAGAGATAAGCTTGCATGTAGATTTTTTGGAGATTGTGAGCTATTTTGGACCTCATCCAAACTCTATCAAATGAAGGCCTAAAACGTTGCATTTTTCCTAATTTCTTAAAATTCAAATTTTAAAGTAGATTTAGATACCCATTTGAGAGGTAAGAATGGGCACCTATCTTTGTCATATTTGGAGCTATTTTGGTCGTCATTCAAGGTTGCTCAAACCAAGTTTTAGAATTGAAATTCAAAGAATATTTAGGTACCCATTTGAGAGATAACTTTCACTTTTCCCAGTTTGTCATAGTTAAAATTTAAAATTAGATATAGATACCCTATAGAGAGATAAGAACACACACTTATTCTTGCTATATTTAGAGCTATTTTGGTTTGTAGTCAATGTTGGTCAAACCAAGGCCAAAAAAGTTGAATGTTTCCCACTTTCTCAGAATTTAAATTTAAAGTTGATTCTGGTACCCATTTGAGAGATAAGCGTGCATGTAGATTTTTGTTGGATTAGAAGCTATTTTGCATCTCGATCAAACTTTGTCAACCTAAAGCCTAAAATGTTGCACTTTTTCAGTATTTCTTAGAATTCAAATTTAAATGTAGAATTAGACATGCATTTGAGAGATAAGTGTGGATGTTTATTTTTGTGATATTTTGAGTTATTTTGGCCCTTAGTCAAGGTTGGTCAAACCAAAACCTAAAAGGTCTCATGTTTCCCACTTTCTCATAATTGAAATTTGAAAGTAGATTTATATACCCATTTGAGAGACAATCATGCACATCATTTTTGTGAGATTTCGAGTTATTTTGGTTATTATTGAAGGTTGGTCAAGCAAAGGTGTAAGAGATGTTATTTTTCTGACTTTCTCGTATTTGAAATTGAAAGTGAATTTAGGTACCGATTTGAGAGATAACCATGCATACAAACTTCTAGGGGATTTCGAGCTATTTTGGACCTTAGTCAAACTTAGTCAAATCAAGGCCTAAAAAATTGCACATTTTTCCAATTTCTTAGAAATCAAATGTAAAAGTAGTTTTAGATACCCATTTGAGAGATAAGCGTGCACACATAGTTTTGTGAGATTTTGAGTTATCTTGGCACTTAGTTAAGGTTAATCAAACCAAGGTCTAAGAAATGTCGTGTTCTTTACTTTCTCAAAATTGAAATTTGAAACTGTATTTAGGTACACATTTGAGAGATAAGCCTACATGTAGGTTTTTTGGGGATTGCGATCTGTTTTGGACCTTGAACAAACTTGGTTGAACCAAGGCCTAAAACGTTGCATTTTTTCCAATTTGTCAAAATTCAATTTTTAATGTATATTTAGATACCCATTTGAGAGATAAGCATGGAAACCTATTTTTATGATATTTGGATCTATTGTGGCCCTTGTTCAAGGTTGTTCAAACCAAGATTGAAAAGATGCACTTTTGTCGACTTTATCAGAATTGAAATTTGAAACTGTATTGAGGTACCCATTTGAAAGATAAGCCTACATGTAGATTTTTTGGGGATTGTGAGCCATTTTGGACCTCGGTCAAACTTGTTCAAGCCAAGGCCTACAATGTTTCATTTTTCCAATTTCTCAAAATTCAAATTTTAAAGTAAATTTAAATACCTATTTGAGAGAAGCATGGACACCTAATTTTATGAGATTTGGAGCTATTTTGTCACTCGTTTAAGGTTGGTTAAATAAAGGTTGAAAAGATGCACTTTTTTTACTTTCACGGAATTGGAATTTGAAACCATATTTAGGTACCAATTTGAGAGATAAGACTACATGTAGATTTTTTGGGAATTGCAAGCCATTTTGGACCTCGGTCAAACTTTGTCAATCCAAGGCCTAAACATTGCATTTTTCCCAATTTCTCAAAATTCAAATTTTAAAGTAGATTTAGATACCCATCTGAGAGATAAGAATAGACACCTATTTTTATGAGATTTGGAGCTATTTTGGCCCTCATTCAAGGTTGGTCTAAGAAAGGTTGAAAAGATGTACTTTTGTCGACTTTCTCGAAATTGAAATTTGAAAGTGGATTTAGGTACCCATTTGACATATAAGAGTGCAAGTATATTTTTGGGGGATTATTGAGTTATTTTGGACCTTATCCAAACTTGGTCAAACAAAAGGCTTAAAATGGTCACTTTTTCTAATTTGTTAGAATTAAAATTTTAAAGTAGATATAGATAGCCAATAGAGTGATAAGCATGCATGCCTATTCTTACAAGATTTTGAGCTATTTTAGTGTGTAGTTGATGTTGGTAAAATCAAAGAAAAAAAAAGGTGCATGTTAGTCATAGATCAAGCTTGGTCAAACCAAGTCCCATAAAGTTTCACCCTTTCCCAATTTCTCAAAATTGAAATTTGTAAATACATTTAGATACCCATTTGAGAGATATGTATGCATGCATATTTGTGCAGGATTCTAAGCTATTTTTTCCCATCGTGAAGCTTGGTGTAACCAAGTATTTAAAAGTTACACTTAACACTTTCTTGTGATTGATATTTGAAATTAAATTTAGGAAGACATTTGAAAGATAAATGTGCAAGTGCATTTTTGCATGATTTCGAGTTATTTCTGATTAAAAGTCAAGGTTTCCCAAACCAAGTTCTAATAGATGGATTTTTATCGACTTTCTCAAATTTATTTCCGAAAATGGATTTAGGTACCCATTTGAGAGATAAGCATGCAAAGTCATTTTTAGGGGATTCTGAGCTGTTGTGGACCACCTTCAAGATTGGTAAATCTAAGGACTAGAAAGTTTCAGTTTTCCAAATTTCATAGAATTAAAATTAAAATTTTTATTTAGATACCCATTTAGGAGACAAGTGTGTAGGAATATTTTTTGCGATATTTTAATCTATTTTGGGCCTCGGAAAAGGTTGGTCAAACCAAGGTAAAAGAGATGTAGTTTTTTTGACTTTTTTGAAGTTGAAATTTGAAAGTGGATTTATGTACCCATATAAGAGATAAGTGTGCATGTTGAATTTTTGGGGATTCTCAACTATTTTTTACCTTTGTATAAGTTGGTCAAACAAAGGCCTAAAAAGTTTCACTTTTTCAATTTTTTTAGAATTCAAATTTGAAGGTAGATTTAGATGCCTATTTGAGTGATATGTATGCACACCTATGTTTTTGAAATTTTGTGCTATTTTGGTTGTTAAATAAGGTTGGTATAACAAAGGCCTAAGAGATGAACTTTTTTTACTTTCTCAAAATTAAAATTTGAAAGTGAATTCAGGTACCCATTTGAGAGAGAAACAAGAATTTAACTATTAGTCAAAAACAAAATAGTCTAAAATTATAAATTCAAATTTTCATACCTCTAGTTTGTACAACCCCATGTTGTATTCCCCCCAAGGTTCCTATATCAAAACCCCCATAGAATTTTCCACCAGAACCTGTGATGAATGTTTAACATACCATCGTCAATAGATAAAAGTTTACAATAAATTAGGATGTTGTAAAAAAAATTCATGGATAGCATAGGATGCAGTAAAAAAATACATGCCTATCATAATATATAGTACTAAACAAAATGCAATGTTCTGCACTTTTGCATTCTCTTTGGAGAAAGAGTCAAAGACTAATGGATAATATATTAATATGGAATTCAAAGGATATGTTGTCATCATATCTGCTCCAACAAAATTTCAGTTTCTGGCAGCATCCAGACGTCAAAGTGATCACTCAGGTTTCAATTTGAATACCGAGATTAGATGGAAAAGCACTTATGATGGAACTCATGTGGAAGAAAATCCATTTGAGCAGAAAGTTTTCCATTTACAAAATACAAGCTGTGCTTTGAAATATCTCACAAGTTGTTAGGGTTGAAGGTTATACCTTGAGAAAGCACTTGAGGATGGGGTAAATAACTACAAGGCCATGTGCAGGGATAGTCATATTCTCCCTAGACCTAGTGTAACCGAAATTGAACTGGAAAGAATACCTAAGGAATCTGCATACAAAGAGATAGGGTTGGGTAAGTATGCAATTGGAAAGATTGTTGAAGAGTTTTGAGTTTGTTCCTAGAACTCTAGCAGAGAATGCTGGATTAAATGCAACCGAGATTATTTCTTCCCTTTATACAGAACATGCTTCTGTACTCAGCTGATATGGCTTGCACAGTTCTCTGTGTTGATCAAATTATCGTGGAAAAATAGGCAGGTGGTCCAAAGAGGGATCAACCAATGCTTTTAGACGAGGATTGAGTTTTTATCGGGCTCCCATATCACTTGCTTTGTTACAGTGCGAGGTGAAAAGGTTCAATCTCAGGTTGTGGAGAAAGCAACTCATGTGTTGATTGTCATTGCTTATGAATTTACAAGAATGCCCACAAGGAGAGCTCACTACACTCATACCTAAAGTGATGAGGATTTCTGGGATACTACGAGTATATTTAAAAGTTCCAACGAATGTAAAATTCCAAATTAAAGCATTCATGGATGGATGGTATGAATTGTTTAAAGTTGTAAATGTATTCCTTTCAATATCGAGAAGATGTGTTGTCCACCAACTTTATATAGTCCACCACACAAGGAACGCTCCTTTTATGGGAGAAGTCACTTTCATAGGTAGCATAGTTTTTATCCTTCTAGATGTCCTGCACAGAACCCTTTTGCACAAGCCCCACCTGTTTTCAATCCTTGGAACTCTCTTACATCAATATATTGTCCACAGGCCCCTTATACTAGAAAACCAGCTAATAAAGCACCTTCAAAGATTGACTATCGTTTTGTTCAATATGTTACTGTCTTCGATGGAATAAAACTGGTTCCAGGGACACCCTTTACCAAGATTTGGCATCTGCGCAATAATGGTACACTAAGGTGGCCACATCAAACCCAACTTTTTCGAGTTGGTGGCAATGTAGTCAATCTCGAGATTGAAGAGAAAGGGTACCAGGTAGATGAGGAGATCTATGCTGTAGTTGATTTTATTGCCCCTATACGACCTGGACGCTATGTGTCATATTGGATTTTGATGGCACCTTCAGGTCAAAACTTTGGGCAACGAATGTGGGTCCTTATTCATATTTTAAGGCATTAATTTAGCATCAATAACTTCATCAGAGATTGACATCCAGATTCATATGGAAACAACTTAATCATCCCCAAATTGAAGGAAATTAACTTCATCGGTGGTAGAGTATTGAGAGACATAGGATTACATCAAATTCTTCAAGAATTCAGTGTTGAATTTATAGGAGTATCCATAGTAGGAAGTTTCAGATTTGAATACAAGTGGCAGATTTGAAAGTGTTATGTTGGAAAATGTATACATAGGCTCTCAAGATTGAATATTTGTGATGGTTATGTGCTACTCAGATCATACCTAGGTCATTTAGAATGGCCATGGATCTTTGGTCAACGATCTGGTTGAATCCTCTCCCTAGCGCCAGTAATGGACAGTTCAACGGCATCAAATTAATATGCCCAACTCAGTTCCTAACTTTGATCTTTTCCAGGTGTCTTGTTGAGAATATGTTACATTTAAAAGATTAAACAGTTATATTTCCTTATCTCATGACACTTTGTGTCATGAGATTAAGGCGACCATAAGAAATCATAAGCGCATATGTTGAAATCAATTCAAGAAGGAGGTTTCTGAGTATGAATTGGAAGAAACGTATTGAATATCTCTTCTACAATAGTGCATTCAGTTGTACTAAATTCCTTATTCATATTCCATGTAATGATTTCCTAATCAGTGCATTGCTTATCTTGAGGCGCAAGGCATGGTATTAGAAATCTAAATGTAAATGATCCAAAGGTTTTATAGGAGCAAACTAAGATGCTCGAAAAGGGAAGTGAAGAAGGGAGGAGGCAAGAGAGTTCTAGCCAAGGGCTGATATTGTATTGGAAGTAATTTGAACATTCTGATAATGGAGTGGCATGAGCATGTATACACTTTGTTTTTGTTAGCTACTTTGAAATGATTATGTTCATATGAGCCACCTTTCTATTTCAATAATTGAATTTCATGTGTTGTGATTTATCTTGTGTATGGTCAATTAAAATCCATTGCTAGATTCTCACGATTAATGTGAAGTTATCCTTAAGTACTATATGCAGAACATGGTTCATCTTTTTCATAAATTCATAATCGTAGCTTTGTCTTATCAATCTTGATTGTGATATATATATTGATGTTTAGTATTATCTTTCAAACCTATCCTGATCTCTGTACTTTTATACCTCCAGCACTCTATCAACTCAGTTACCCATTAAACCAAAATTTAAGATTTCTCTCAGCTTGACCCTAGAAGTCAGGGTTCAACTTTAGTGATAACATCTTCTGGTGTCATTGCCAGGGACAAAGGAGTGAAGATATCTTCCCTGGAAATGAATGACAATAACAGATCCAGCTCTTGATGGTGGACAAGAGCAGGACACTAGTTTGATTGCAAATTTATTCATGAAGCGACTCCATGTTTGAAGAATACAGAGGCAATTTTACAATTCCAATATGTCAAAGGGCTTTGATACTATTTTGGCATAGAGATTTTCTCCGATTAATATCTCAGTTTTTCCTGGTTTTCCAAATACAATACCTATCATGGACGAATGGGGAGATTTTCTTCCATGATTCAGAGAAAAGGAAAAGGACAATCCAGCACATCATGTAATTACATTTCATCAATACATGGATCAGTTGAGTATACATCATGAAGATGTATTGATGAAAATGTTTATGTATCCATTAGATGGCTGTGTGAGACAATGGTACATAACTCTTCCTACTTCTAGTATTTCCTCTTTGAAAGATTTTCATGATGCCTTTTATTCATATTGTAAGAGGATTTACCCAGCTGAGTGTCTTTTTGAGCATTGTTGTAGGGGATATGCATTATATATCTAGGGTTTAGTAGTAGATTCTTCTAGTAGTAAATATGAAGTGGGTGGTTATGCTATGAAGAAGGAAGAAGATCTATTATCTTCCTCTAATTCTGTTTTACAACAAGATTTTTTTCAAAATTATGATATTAAAGTTGATGATAGAATCATAGAACATAAATCTTCATCTTTGGAAATCGATCAGGATGCTTAAATTTATGATAAATACAATGATGATAAAGAAAATGTGGTTTTATTTTATATTACCTGAAATGTAAATATTGCCCTAGATTTTTATGAAGATCATCCTATGTTCAATGAATACTTAGATGAAGAATTGCAGACTTGTACGTTAACCTGCAATGAAGAACATTTTTATGATGTACATAAGGATATTTTAGAGTAGCAGATTGCTACGTCAGAGTTTGATGATATTTTCAACAATGATATACTCTTTGACAGTGATCGATCAGGTGTTGAGGAAGGAAATGACAAAGAATTACTACAACCATTCATCCAGTCCTCATCAGTCGAGCAATAATTTTTTAGAAATCACTCAGCTTGGATTTACAGAAGACAAGCAACAAGAAGAGGTCATTTTTCGTAATTTTTATGATCCTATTGCAAATTATTTAGATTCAATAGTGAACTATAAATATTCTATCATTAATTTTTTAGAGATAGTGTTCGATGGAAGTGAGTATGAGTTATGTTTTTCAATATTTCGGATTGTATATATGCTCAAAGTTGGAAGAAAGTTTTGATTGGTTGATGAAATTTTTGCATGGCTACATTGGAAATGGGATTATACTTGATCAAGCAGAGTTGAGTTGATTAGAATAATAGTGTGGATAAATAATCTCATATTTGAGCATTTGTTTCAGTTTGCATAGTGTGATCAGATTGTTGTGAAAGGATTATTTCAATTTGCAGAGTAGTTTAAAGATTTGGCCAGTAGTGTGTTTTCAAGTTTTTTTTTAAGTAGCAGAGATTTGTGATGAAGGCTCCGGCCCAATGAAATGGAAAGGAACTTGGTCTACTTGTTCTTGGCATCTCACAGGGAGAATTCCATCTCTAGACGAAGGCAGATGTTGTCATCAGATATGCTCCAACAAAATTTCAGTTTCTGGCAGCATCTAGATGTCAAAGTGATCACTCAGGTTTCAATTTAAATACCGAGATCAGATGGAAAAGCAGTTATGATGGAACTCATGTGGAAGAAAATCCATTTGAGTAGAAAGTTTTCCATTTATAGAACACAAGCTGTGCTTCGAAATATCTCACAAGTTGTTAGGGTTGAAGGTTATACCCTGAGAAAGCACTTGAGGATGGGGTAAATAACTACAAGGCCATGTGCAAGGAAAGTCATATTATCCTTAGACCTGGTGTAACTAAAATTGAACTGGAAATAATACCTAAGGAATATTCATACAAAGAGATAGGGTTGGGTAAGTATGCAATTGGAAAGATTGCTGAAGAGTTATGAGTTGGTTCCTAGAACTCTAGTAGAGAATGCTAGATTAAATGCAACTGAGATTATTTCTTCCCTTTATATAGAACATGCTTCTGTACTCAGTTGATAGGGCTTGCATATTTCTCTGTGTTGGTCAAATTATCATGGAAAAATAGGCAGGTGGTCCAAAGAGGGATCAACCAAGGCTTTCAGATGAGGATTGAGTTTTTATCGGGCTCCCATATCACTTTTTTTGTTACAATGCGAGGTGAAAAGGTTCAGTCTTGGGTTGTGGAGAAAGCAGCTCATGTGTTGATCGTCATTTCTTATCAATTTACAAGAACTCCCAAAATGAGAGATCACTACACTCATACCTAAAGCGATGAGGATTTCTAGGATATTACGAGTATACCTAAAAGTTCCAGTGAAAGTAAAATGCCAAATTCAAGCATTCATGGATTGATGGTTCGAATTGTTTAAAGTTGTAAATGGATTCCTTTCAAGATCAAGAATATGTGTTGTCCACCAGCTTTATATAGGCCACCACACAAGGAACGCTCTTTTTATGGGAGACGTCACTTTCATAAGTAGCCTATTTTTTATCCTTCTAGATGTCCTGCAATGTACCCTTTTGCACAAGCCCCGCCTATTTTAAATCCTTGGAACTCTCCTACGTCAATATATTTTCCACAAGCCCCTTCTGTTGGAAAACCAGCTAATAAAGCACCTAGAAAGCTTGACTGTCATTTTTTTCAAGATGTCACTATCTTCGATGGAACACAGTTGATTCTAGGGATACTCTTTACCAAGATTTAGCGTCTGCACAATAATGGTACGCTGAGGTGGCCACATCAAACCCAGCTTTTCCGAGTTGGTGGCGATGATTTGGGAGCTAGAGATGTAGTCAATATCAAGATTGAAGAGAAAGGGTACCAGGTAGACAAGGAGATTGATGCCGTAGTTGATTTTATCACCCCTATATGACCTGGAGGCTATGTGTCATATTGGCATTTGATGGCACCTTCAAGTCAATAGTTTGGGCAAAAAATGTGGGTCCTTATTCAGATTTTAAGGCATTAATTTAGCATCAATAACTTCATCAGAGATTGACATCCATATTCATAGGGAAACAATGGAATCATCCTCAATTTGAAGGAACTTAACTTCATTGGTGGCAAAGTATTGAGAGACAGAGGATTACATCAAATTCTTCAAGAATTCAGTGATGAATTTATAGGAGTATCCATAGTAGGCAGTTTCATATTTGAATACAAGTGGTAGATTTGAAAGTGTTATATTGGAAAATGGACACATAGGCTCTGAAGATTGAATATTTGTGATGGTTATGTGCTACTCAGATCATACCTAGGTCATCTAGAATTGGCATGGATCTTTGGTCAAAGATCTGGTCGAATCCTCTCCTTAGCGCAAGTAATGGATAGTTCAACAACATCGAATTAATATGCCCAGCTCAGTTCCTGACTTTGATCTTTTTCTAGGTGTCTTGTTGAGAAAATGTTACATTTAAAAGATAAAATAGTTATAATACCTTATCTCATGACACTTTGGGTCATGAGATTAAGGCGACCATAAGAAATCATAAGCACAGATGTTGAAATCGATTCAAGAAGGAGGTTTCTGAGTATGATCTGGCAGAAATGTATTGAATATCTCTTCTACAATAGTGCATTCAGTTGTACTAAATTCCTTATTCAAAATCCATGTAATGATTTCCTAATCAGTGCATTGCTTATCTTGAGGTGCAAGGCATGGTATTAGAAATCTAAATGTAAATGATCCAAATGTTTTATAGGAGTAAACTGAGATGCTCGAAAAGGGAAGTGAAGAAGGGAGGAGGAAAGAGAGTTCCAGCCAAGGGCTGAGATTGTATTGGCAGTAATTTGAACATTCTGATATTGGAGTGGCAGGAGCATGTATACACTCTGTTTTTATTAGTTGCTTTGAAATGATTATGTTCATATGAGCCGCCTTTCTGTTTCAATAATTTAATTTCATGTGTTGTGATTTATCTTATGTATGGTCAATTAAAATCCATTGCTAGATTCTCACGATTAATGTGAAGTTATCCTTAAGTACTATATGCAGAACATGGTTCATGTTTTTCATAAATTCATACTCATAGCTTTGTCTTATCATTATTGATTGTGATATATATACTATTGTTCAGTATTGTCTTTCAAACCTATCTTGATCTGTGTACTTTTATACCTCTAGCACTCTATCAACTCATTTACCCATTAAACCAAAATTTAAAATTTCTCTAAGATTGACCCTAGCAGTCGGGTTTCAACTTTAGTGATAACAGGATCATTTCTTCATTGCCTTTAATAACTATTACTTTCACGTCATGTATTTACAAATATTCATCATATTTCTCTTTCAAACCTAGCAAGAGTGTAGAGAGAAGATACGAGAATACATGAGAAAACAAAAATTACATTCACTTATTCCATTTAAAGCATGCAATGCTTACAAAAGAAGCACAAACATGCAAAAGATTATCAGATTTCTGATTACATATGCACAGATGTTTAAGTTTCTCAATCTAAACTGTGTGAAACTCCATGCATAACAAGCAAATTTTGGAAACTTTCACAGGAAAACGATCCCTTTCATAGCATAAGTAAGAAAATAAAGAAATATAGATAACTTCGATAGCCTCTACTTGACAACATAATAAAATAGCACAAGTATCTTACATAATACAATCTAAATGATATCCTTCAAAGAACGATGTTGTCAATTTATGCGTCTAAATGCAACACTTAAAACTATATGTAAATGAGATATTTTTCTTATATTCTCATAATTTTGTGATGTAAAATAATAAATTCATGATCATTATGACATTTTGTTATGTCGTTGTCAATGGGCCACATATGTGAAATAATTCCTGATGAGGATGGCAAATCCTGATTAGGGTGATTAATATTAATAGGGACCACAACTTGCAACTTCATTTGTGAATGGGAAGATGAGGTTGTTGTTACATCATCTTCACATATTCGTAGATTCTTGGGAGCATAGGGTAGAATCTATTCGCAGACAACAACCTAAACATTTCTAGATTTTACCCTGTGCTCCCAATACATATCATTAATTTTGGGATCATTTTGTATCTGCTCCCAAGCTCTCAGAAATGCAGAAATGTCTGGAGCAGGTTTTCCATTGGTTGAGAGTGGTTCTTGTCTTTAACTATGATACCTTCAAAACATCTCACTATAATATTTAATCAAATGGAAGAATTAGGCATGTGGAATCCGAATGATGATTGGGAAAGGATACTAAAATTCCCAATTCATGACATTGACTCATTACAGTTTCCAATCTACATGGGATTTGTAGTTAAAAAAAATGTTATCAAAGCAGAAGATGCATAACTAGCTTTACTCTTTTCTTCTATGAATGATTGATAGCACCAATGCATGGTGGTTGCTAGTGTTACTACATTTGTTTAATCTTGAATTGATTTCATTTGGTCTCAAATGCTTGAAAATGTACTAATTTTCTTTTGTGTGTGGCATGGCTCTAGATGTTTGTAGTCATATGATGGTTTTGTGTAGTATAAAACTTGAAGGTACGATTGCAAATTTACAACAACGATCCCCACCCTAGCTTATTGCCGAGTGACTTAGAGATTCAATACTATCTATCTCACAATTGTTTTCTACCTTACACTTGTAGGTAGTAGGCTCACATCTTCTATTTAGCTCACAATCATAAACACATGCTACAAGATAAAATGATATACTAGGGAACGACAGGAAACTAGATCTTGGAATGCCTAAAAATGACCTAAATGTTTTCGAAATGTACCCTACTCTCCAATACATTTTAATCACTTTGGGTAAATTTTGTACTTGCTCCCAAGCTCTTGGAAATACATGAATGAAAAGATTGGGTTTTCCATTGGTCCAGACTGGGTCTCTTACTTCTTTGGAATTTTATGTAAGGCTATAACATCTTCATGGACTAGGGACATGTCTCTATGTTCTCAGGGACCCCTATAAATCCACTAGGATATATTCTACATTATTGATATTATTGTTATCAGGCTGTTGAGTCATACTCGTGAATACGTGAGTTTTGACTCTGCTCAACGTTCAAATGAGTAGTTTCAATTCTCTTGCAAGTTGGACATGAGATGACCTATAAAATCCATAAATCATCTGAAATTGACATGTTTTCTAGATTTGTTTCTTGCTCTGCTCTCTCCTTCATCATATGTGATCACATCCACGAACTAGGGCATTATAATAGAGGC
>LPNX010891336.1:854-107764 GCA_001517045.1 Pseudotsuga menziesii | reverse complement strand
ATTGTATGGGCATAGAATAAATTGATACAAATGAATTTATTTGTTTTCATAAAACTATGTAGTTTTGTGTTTTTGTACTTCCTGTGTTTTTGCCAAGTCGAGTCAAATTCTTGGATCTTCTTCCTTTCCAAGTATTTTCATGAGCCAAGTCTGGTAACATTGATTGGAATATCATATAAATGAATAGCTTGGAAATCCTGGCATGTTCTTTTTTCTTCCATGATGCTTTTGAAGCATTTACAATCCTAGAAAGGACCTCAAGAGTCACACTGAATTGTGTTTTCCCTTCTTACTCAACTTTGGAGTGAATTGTCAAAACTACAATTTGATTTTGTAATGGGGATGGAAATTTTTACCAGTTTTTTATGATAATCTTTCTTAAGGTTTATAGTTTGTACCATGGTAATCTGACACCACCTGAAAAGATATAGAAGGTATCATATTCCTAAACTATTTGGACTTTGGAGCTTTGCACCTTTATTCATGCTTGTAAAACTCTTGAACTAATGGTTTGGATTTCATCCTTAAAAAAGTTATCCTTCTTGGGCACAGGCTGATGAGTGATGGTGTTGTTGGCTTCCAACATTCAGATAAGTTATTCACATGATTGAACCTATAACATAAAGTAACTATGGAACTCAGAATTTACAAATTTTTCATGGGTTTTTAGATAACTCATTGTGCCATTGACAAGTTTTGTTTTTTGTGATAATTACCAGCAGGAAAGAGAGGCTGTGTGATTAACATTTTATTTATGAGTGATATAAATAAATATCATAGAAAATAGAGACATCTAGAGCGAGGGAGAAAATTAGAAGTTGCTAATGGGGTTTGGCATTCTATGGTCTTTAATTTATCAAAAACATCATTTTCTAAAATGCAACAGCGTCATGTAATATTCCCTTTTTGTATATTGACATCCCTAAGTTCAAGTTTAAAATGATACACAATGAAATGAGACTTCCCAAAAATAAAAAATAAAAAATAAAAAAGAGAAAAAAAGAAACATAAAAAGGGAATAAATTACATTGCACAATGATGAATTTACATGGAATTAATAATTGTTCTGTTAGGATTTATTTTATAATATTAATTTTAGAGCCACCCTATGCTAGGGACCCCGATGTCCCCACATCCCCCATGAATTTCCCTAGAGGTTGGGGGGTGTCTCCAAATGTCCCCTATGTGTGTTTCCCCTCTCCCTTGCTCCCACATCCATGAAACTTGGTGGAAAATTGTTTATAGTTCATCTAGAATATTCCTATATTTATTTTATTTGGAGTTATATAGGTCACATGTATGATGCATTCACCTCAAACTATTGTTTTAACTAATGAACTTGATTTACTCTGTCCACATCCTATTACATCAGACTTAAGCTCAAATATCATTCTGGTAAGAGAAAATATTTCATCAGGTTTATTTGGAAATCCAATTGACATGTTAAAACTAATTTAGTAATGTCTCTAAAGTGATTTTAATAAAATGGGCTTTCTTATGATGACAATTTTCATCTTATTGGTTCTACTTGAATGTTAAGATTAGTGAAGTTTGACTTTTCCAAGACTTTTGAGTCTTCCCAAGATCACCACTCGCCAGGACTCGTCCTTACTCGACAAACTTGCTTGAGTCATGAGTCTTATCCAATATTTGTAAGTCGAACTCAACATCCCCCATGGACATGTAAACATGTTTTTTTCCCAGTGAAACACAGTTTGGAATGAAACTAAGCGGTGGGAAATCAAATGAATAAGAGGGTGATGAAAGGTTAACCCTAAGAACGCCTTGATAAATACATAATCCTTATTTTTCACTGTCATACTTCCCTCATTGATAGATTGTGAGGATGTTGTGCATTGTGAGTATGAGGAATTCGAGTTAATCAATATAGGAGGGTGATTCATGATCCTATAGGAGGCTGATGTGTGCATTTATGGAGTAAAGGAGGCTACTATGTGAATGAGTAAAGGACATGTGAATGAAAATATGAGGTTTTTTTTCAACCATGGGAAAAACAACCCCCCAATAATATGCGAAGATGAGGTTGCTATCTATCCAGAAACCCACCTAAAATTGCTCATGCAATACTTTGTTTTTATAATGTTTTGTTGAATTTTTTTCCTATTTCATTAATAGAACAAGTTGAGACTAGGAATTCATTTATGTATTTTTCATATTATGGATATTTCTGAATTTCCACATTTAAAATATTTGATTAGCCAGTATATGCTTTAAAATTTTCTTACATGTTTATCCTCAAAATTTATGATTGAGTATGTGGTTTACGTATTAAGTTTTAACTCAACCACTAACTGGCATTTAGATCACTGGGTATTCATTTTAAAAGATTAATATAGACACCACAGGTAAATCTAATGGTAGAAGCAAATCAGAAGCAATCAAAGCCCTGGATATTTTGCTTTCATATTTCATCCATCTAGATTTTTTCATCCAAAATTGTAACTCAATAGTTAAAATTATTTTTCATATCTATCTATCTCATTGCCCACAACTTGAGGTAATTAATGTTCTCAGTATAAAACATCATATAGGGCACTAGCAAGTACTGTAAACAACCAAAAGGAAACATATAGCCAAAAGTGGTTCCATGAAAGAAATCGAACACAGCTATTGCAAAGCTCTATGACCTAAGAGCTTCTTCCAACAGTTCTCTGTACGCCATGAGGCTGACATTTGAAAGGCTTCTATTCAAAAACCTAAAGCTATGGAAACACACCTAGACAACTTCAATAATAGTGCATGTAATGGTAGCTGCATCACTCTCGCTGTAATGTCCTCTGGAAACGATCCTGCCAAAGAGGTCACCACCCTTGTAGAGCTCCATGAACAAATTTTTCCTACTTTCCTTTCACACATTATTGGATCCTGCACCAAATCTGCAGTAGTTCCCCATTTATTTCCTGCCACAACATCACAGTTTTGAAACCCTAACGAGGCATAACCTGACTAATCTTCCACTCCCTTCATTTCTTCTTCATATGTCTATGCGTTGCGGACTTTCCAAACCCTGCCACGCCATGAAACTCCTCTGTATCGCTTTTTGATGAAATTTTGAAACCCTTGCAAGGAAATTCAATCCCTGTGCTTCGTTTGCTTCAATCCCTGCGTTTGTTTTGCTTCTAGAACCCCCAAACCCTCCTCCTCATGATGCAAATGAAAAATGAAGCCAAAGGATTCTCCTCTCCTAGAAATTTCTAAAGCTTGTCCAACAAGAGGCTACTTAAGTGACCATCATCCCATCCAGTCGTCGCCCACCATGTTTATGAAGTATTGGTTGTTCTGTTGATAATCCATCCGGTAGTTTCACATGATTTCTCTTTGCTCAAAGTCAAACCTATAATATAATGGACCATCCCATAGAAGCATGGAAAATTCCTCCCTCTGCTACTCAACCATCTCGGTCTGGCCCATAGTTTCCTACCTCGTTATGGAGAGTTTATGTGGGTAGAATGATAGTACTACTCAATCAACTCATCCTCGGGTTCAACACGCACTGAACCGGGTTGGGGGTGTGACCTTTAGGATAAGGTGAGTAGTTAGAGTCTTGAAGAAAAAGGAGATTGGTTTTAGAAATATGGGATATTGCCGGACATATATTGCCCAATCAATCTCAACATATCTGGCTTCAACAACTCTAAACAACCTAGCCTATGCCTCACCTGAGTTCGTTGTTTTGTCAACAAAGTAAAAACCAATACGATGAAACGTATTTGTCAATAAAAGAAAAACAAATATGATGAAAACTAAAATGAAAAACAAAAACCGATATTATGAAAAGTAAAATGTAAAACATCCTTTTGAGGATGGAAAAGTAAAATGAAAAACATCCTTTTTGATCAAGTATTTATTTTTATGGTGAATTTGTTAATTGGTGGAACAATCTTGATAAATATACTAGATAGAATGCCACATGGACATGATGATGATGATGAGGAGGAGGAGGAGGATGATGATGATGATGTCAATGATGATGATGATGATGATGATGATGGTGATGATGATGATGATGATGCTAATGATGATGATGGTGATGATGATGTTGATGATCATGATGATGATAATGATGGTTATGATGATGATGATGCTAATGATGATGACAATGAGGATGATGATGATGGTGATGATGATCATAGGGCAATGATGATGATGATGATGATATGATGATGATGTCGATGATGATGATGATGCTGATGATGATGATGATGATGGTGATGATGCTAATGATGATGACGGTGAGGATGATGATGATGAGGATGAGGATGAGGATGATGGTGATGATGGTGGTGGTGATGATTATGGACAAGATGAGGATGATGAGTATGAAGATATGTTCACATACAAATATAGGAACTTCAGTGAGTTCACCTTAATGATGATGATGATGACGATGATGAGGAATTGAGGATGACGACGATGATGATGGTGATGATGATGACGACGATGATGGCGATGATGATGATGATGATGATGATGATGATGATGATGATGCTAATTATGATGATGATGATGAGGATGGTGATGATGTTGAGGATGATGGTGATGATGATCATAGGTCAATGGTGATGACGATGCCGATTCTTATGCTAATGATGGCAATGATACTAATGATGATGATACTGATGGTGATGGTGATGGTGATGGTGATGGTGATGATGATGCTAATGACGATGACGATGAGGATGATGATGATGATGAGGATGATGGTGATGATGGTGATGGTGATGATGATGGACATGATGATGATGATGATGATGATGATGATTATAAGGATGTTCATGAGGATGATGACGATGATCATGTAAATGATGATGATGATAACGATCATCAGTATCATCATCAGCATCAGCATCATCATCTTTGTTATCATCGTCATCATCGTTGTGATGATGATGATGATGATGATGATGCTAATGATGATGAGGATGAGTATGATGATGATGATGATGATGATGATGATGATGGTGGAGATGATGATGATGATTATTATTATTATCATTATTATCATGATGATGCTGATGAGGATGATGATGATGATGATGTCAATGACGATGATGATGATGGTGGTGGTGGTCGTCTTCATTGACATCGGTATCATCCTCATCATCATCATCATCATGATTGCAATGGTGATGTTGATGATGATGGTGATGATGATGTCAATAATGATGATGATGATGATGATGGTGGTGATGATGATGATGCTAATGATGATGATGATGAGGATGATGGTGATGTTGAGGATGATGGTGATGATGAAGTATATTCATCAAAATTTTAGGAGAGTTCCATATAGTTGACAAGGACATTCATATAAAGTTTATAAGAGTTCCACTTCACCTCCAAATTTGTATTGCATAAGAGTTCCATATAGTTGAAAAGTTTGGAGGGGTGTTACCTCGTATTCCCCAAAGGTTCACATTTTTTTCTTCCTCAAAACTTATAGGGTTGTGGATTGGTGTATCCAACTTAGTGTGCATGGTCATTTTTCCTTAGGTTTGTAGTTGCATCATCTACCTCATGTCTTCTGTAAACTTTTTGAAACTATCATTCAACTCTGCCTTGGTCATAAATTAGGATTTTATCCTTGACATTTTTTTGTTTTCTTTTTGAAACTATACAACAAAATGAAAATTGATTGAAGCTCTAATACCAACATGTAGTGTTTCTAAAGCCAAATCGCAACTATTACTATAACTATTGATGTAACATAAACAAAGAAATAAAGAGTATCTGACTCATAAAGAGACAAAAGTATAGAAAATAGTGGGGAACATCTCCACAACCAAGGGTGAATTAAACCTACAAAATTCAATTATGTTGGAGGATACCTTCCTAATAAATTTGTTGTTTGTAGTGAATACAAAAAAAAAATACAAAACAATAGCTTAAAGTTTTTATCACTAATAAAAGTTATATGACCCTTGTTACATGATAGTTGCATTTTAGAAACATTGAAATATCATATGATAAAGACATAGGACTAAGGTGGTCATAGCCTGTTCAAGCTCATAAATTTTTTATCATCTATTAGCTTCTTTGGCATGCAAGAATCATACACATAGCTTGAACGGGATATGACCACCAAAAATGAATTAATTGAAGAGAATGGTGTATCATTGTTGTTAATAGTTTATTTGGGCCACAATGTGCATCATGTACCAATACCAAAAGAGATAGGATATAATCGATAGTAGCCCTACACTAGTTTCTATACTCCTTTAAATAGTTCCCTAGTTGACTCAAGGTTGTGAAATAATACGAGGTGATAAACCACTCAATTCAATATAATGATGTGTGATATCGATACATGATTATATAATGTGAACTAGAATTCAACCATTGACATTGTTGTTTCCCTTTCCAATTGCTTGAACCTACAATTGGGTTAAGGATAGACTCTCACACAAATAAAATAGGGTAATAGCTCTAGAAATTGTTTAATTCAATGTATTCCTTAGAACTTCCGTGGTCCCTGTAAAACTAACCAAGATGTCAAAGATAAAGAGTTCCAAACTTACATTTTTTATAGGTTCAAGCACTTGGATGGGACAATAGTAGACTCAATTGTTGAACTTTTTTTATGCCTTGTTTCATTGCCTAATCCTACAATTGGTTTAAGGATGGTCCTATATTCATGAAATTAAAAATAAATTGTAAGTTTAGGGAATTTAAGGGGGTAGCCAGTATTTCTTTGCATTGGCCTAGAGACAACCTAGACAGTATTTTAGTGAGGAGCTTGAAAACAAAGATTTTACATAAACCTTAAATCAACAATGGTAGAATAAGAAAATATAGGAAAAAACTCTGTTTTAGACCAAAGAGTAAATGCAAATCTTGGAACTTATGTTATGATAAAGTGTTTCACAAAATTTTGCATGAGAAGTCTGATAAACTTGTTACACGGATGGAATAACTCTATATTAAAAATATACAAACGACTCTAAAATTTTGATGATTTAGTTCAATAAATGTTCATACTTATGTTAATCATACTTGTCAAACAAACTAGGACATATTAAGGCCATATAAAATGATAAAGAGAGAAGGATTAATCATAGCATGAAATAAATACAAGATGTTTGAAAATCTACCCAAAATTGACAAACACACCCAAAAATATCAAGGAAACATGTAAACAATAGGAAGAATGGTCAAAGACATGAGAAAACTCTTGCATGATTCTACAATAGAAAGAATGGTCAGAGACATGAAAAAACTCTTGCATGTATGAATCATAGTGCTCAAGAGCTATCAACCAATATTGAATTTACAATAGATATAAGTTATATGGATGTATTTTGTAGATTAATTTCATAGTTTTCAACTCAAAACACAAAACGTTTATGAATCATAGTGGCACATGCTCAATAGCTATCAACCAATATTGAATTTACAACTTATATAAGTTATATGGATGTATTTTGTAGACTAATTTCATAGTTTTCAACTCAAAACACAAAATATTTATGGTTTAATAATTGTGAGATAATAATAAAATCCCTTAAAAATTCACTTAGCCACCTAAAATTATATAACAAAAATCCACGTAAATACTCCACCCAAAAAATTTAAATAGTTTAAAGATGACCCCACTACATAAATTCCTAATAAATAAGCATTAAATGAGATAAAATACCACCATAAACGAATTAACATTATATCAACAAAGACGATCACCAAACATTATTACAACATAAAACATAATTTAAAGACTTGTGTCTTTTGCAACATTTAGTTAGAATAAGTTCCTTGTATTGTTTTTCATATCTCTTGTAACATATATACAAGGTCATGGTAAGAATATTACCATTATAAAGTTTGTTTTGAGATGGTTATGAAAATATATAATGTGTGATTTTATTGATATACGAAAATAATTAGCTCTAAATTATTATTTAGGGTTGCTTAAAATTGATGGTCACCCAATTTGAAAATTGCGCAGGGCAAATAAAAGTCATTCCTTTTGAAATCTGGTATGCATTAGTTTATATCTCCTCTTAAATAAATGGTGCAGTTTTTAAGTATTCATGGATTATACTGTGTATTTTCTATATTTTTTGGAAATAAATTTGTTATTTAAGTGTAGATATACTAACCTTGATACCATTATTAATAAAATTCTACACTTTTATTTATTTTTTCTTATTATTTGAAACAATTTTAATAAATTCGTTACTAAATTGTGTCATAGTATAATATGGAATACTAATTTCTTTATATTTGTCTTACTTATTACTATTATTATCACATTATTTTGATGTTAAGGATCTCATCAAGTCATATCAAAGTTCATGGTCTTAGACTATAAAAGATGAATGCCAACACCATGGAAGATGAAGGATTATCCCAATGATAAATGACAACACCATGAAAGATGAAGGGTCATATCAATGAATACAAAGGGTTAGTACTCCATGTATCTAAAGGAAAATACCATTACCGAGAGAATTAAGGGTTATAATGTTGATATGGAGAAACAAAGAAAGAAATATGACACAGGGGTGTGAATCAACAAGTAGTCTTGCTTCGTCCTGTTTGGCTAGTAGGAGTTGCTCTTCCAGAATATGAGCTTACTTCTTCTAGTAGATAAACTAGTACTACTTGTTCTAGTTGTTAGTCTCTCTAAAACGTCTTGTCTAGCAAGTAGTAGTTCTGAGTATTGACTTATTTCTACTCAATACTTATTTTATATTAGCTACATCAGTCTGAGTTATGAGTTATCTTCTCTTAGCAGTCTAACTTGTTAGCAAAGGGAGTACTCTTTCTTCTCTTTGTTTAGTAGGAGTCTCTATTCCATAATAGCAAGTTTATGTTAACAACCACTTGGTAGAAATAAATTGGAAATCAATGATCTATGTAGGACCATGTTAGGTTAATGAACTCATTAGAGACAATGCACCATTTTTCAATTAGCATCATTTTTCACCTAATAACATATCCTAAGGTTGAGCCACTAAGAAATGGTAGGAACAAGGAAATTCCAATGGATTGAGAAACAAGGTTGAAAGTGGAAACAAAGTAAGACATGGTTTCAACAACAATATATATGAAGCCTATGGTGCTAGGCTAAACATAATTTCTAAATCAAGATACTTTCATTTATATTCGATGGGAGAAGAACGTAATAAGTGAATAATAAAGATTAGATAACTTTTCACCCTAACCCTTATATAATATATCATTAAATACATGTAAACCCTAAACCTTATGACTATGAATTCATAACCCCTAATACCTATAACATATACATTTAATCCTTAATCATAACACTTATAATCCTTTTCGTCGCTCTTCCGACGAATGACGTGTTTCTTTGCTATTCAAATGAATTCCATTTGTCATTGCTTTTCCAACGAAATTTCATCACTATAGCGATGGAATTTGCATAACGTCACTAGAGTGACAATCCTTGGGTTCATTTTCAAAATTTTCCAAAAACTTAAACTGTTTTTCCATGGAAAATGTGATTTTAACTTTTTTGTGGCAAACGTTCATGGGAAAATTGAGCCATATGTAGTAGTGACCTCTAGGACAAGCTTGGGGACTAGATGGTATGTATACATGATGTTTTATGTGTTTACATTCATATATAGTACACTAGATTAGTGGCATCCAGTTTGATGTTTACGACAACTACTGATGATGTACCATGTGTATGTACAAATGTTGTAACACGAGCACTTACGAGTTACAAGTGATGGAGGGCTAGGGTGGAGGGGGTGGATCCACATGCTGCTGGGCCCCAGAGTACCTTGTAGTCGCTCCATTGTGATATTAAGAGTTTTTTGGAGGGTGTTACCGATGATGGATGGCAGTGCTTGGACAATGATCGAATTGTAGCTTGCTACTGCATGCCTCCTAAGTGGATTCCTATGATGAAGAGGATCATAGTTGCGGCAGAGTATGTTCAAGTGACAACCCGAGGGGACACAACAATACAGGACAAGGATAGATCCAGTGAGGATGAGGCCTTAGAGGAGGATACAGAGTCAGAGGAGCAAGATGATGAGTCCAACCCTGATTAGCAACTAGTGGGGTTGCCCATAGTGTGGTGATGAACTAGTATTTTTGTATTTCTATGTATATTCAACTGAGAAAGCTTGTGGAGCTTCTCATTTTGTATTGAAAAATTTATGACATGCTATATATATGTATATTTTTTAGGCACATGGATGCAATTTTTATGGTTTTATGTGAGTCTCATTATTATGATGATGAAAACGCCTAGATGATGTATGTTACACATGCATGCATGTTTTTTAATGTTTATGCATGATGCAGTTTCTTGATTTACTATACGCAGTGATGAATATGCCATTCTATAATGTCGTTAGCCATTTCGTATGCTACACTATTGAGGTTTTTGGGAACATGCATGAATGCGATGGACTCAAAATTTCTAACCAATTCTTTAGTGAAGAGAAACTTTCTAAAAACGCAAGGATCACATACCCGGTAGAGATTATTTAAGTAGGAGACAAGCAGCTGGGAATCTAAGAAGATGTCAAGGTGACGAATAACCAACTAGAGGATGATGACCAAGAGACCAGTGACACCATCATACTCATTCTGGTTGTTGGTAGAAATGCCAACACACATTTCGTCATTATGGGTCAACTCATGTGACGGGGAATAGATAATCCATGCAACCGAGGCAAGATTTGGAGACCATCTACTCGCTCCATCAACAAATCCAGTTTAGTGAAGTGAGGTAGGATCCATGTAGAGCAGTTAAGGAAGAAAAGTGTAAGACTCATGTAAGAACAGTGTAAATCAAAAAGGAAAATTATACTAAAAGTGACTCATGGTGGTAATGTTTAAGCATAGAATCTCTTGAGGTAGAGCCCGTTGCAGGGATTTTTCAATAGTTGGCCATCAGTTTTAGAATAATCAACCCATAGTTAGCTACCTTAGACATTAATTAATCCATTTTTGTCTTATTTGCCTAGTTTCCAATATTCCACTCTATGCAAGTTGTCTTCCACATGTCCTGGAAGTCAAACTTGCTAAAACTAAGTCATGGAGTGCTTGGGAAACCTACTGGAATCCATATCTAGCATATATGCTTTATTCCAGAACCTCCCTAGCACATGTCTACTTTTTCTACTTTATTGCCTGCTTTACTAAGTTTTATGGCAAAAGGGAAAGTAAGACTAGGTGCAGTTGACTTGTTTTTTGACCTCATCATTCTCCATTTTTTTATCCTAATAAAATCATGTATGAGTTGTCTTTCCATCACCTATTAGCTTGCCTAATTGACTTTTCCAATTCGTGAGCTCCTAGGTAGATTTGGAAATTTCTTTATGCACCTATGGGGGATTTGACTAGATTTAGTAAGCTTGCCTTTGACTATTTCGAATGGAATCCTTATGGATTCAAATATACCATGTAATTATCTATTGCATCAGCCTATGACTTCACAAGGTTGGATATAATACACTTATTCAATACATATTAGTTTTATGCTTCAATTTCAGTCTCCCTTGTGTGTAAATTTGCATGTTTAAGCATAGAATCTCTTGAGGTAGAGCCCATTGTAGGCATTATTCAATAGTTGTCCATCAGTTTTAGAATAATCAACCCATAGTTAGCTACCTTAGACATTAATTAATCCATTTTGTCTTATTTGCCTAGTTTCTTATTTGACTAGGTGCAGTTGACTTGTTTTTTGACCTCATCATTCTCCATTTTTTTATCCTAATAAAAGCATGTATGAGTTGTCTTTCCATCACCTATTATCTTTCCTAATTGACTCTTCCAATTCATGAGCTCCTAGGTAGATTTGGAAATTGCTTTATGCACCTATGGGGGATTTGACTAGATTTAGTAACCTTTCCTTTGACTATTTCGAATGGCATCCTTATGGATTCAAATCTATCATGTAATTATCTATTGCATCAGCCTATGACTTCACAAGATTGGATATAATACACTTATTCAATACAGATTAGTGTTATGCTCCAATTTCAGTCTCCCTTGTGTGTAAATTTGCATGTTTAAGCATAGAATCTCTTGAGGTAGAGCCTGTTGCAGGGATTCTTCAATAGTTGGCCATCAGTTTTAGAATAATCAACCCATAGTTAGCTACCTTAGACATTAATTAATCCATTTTTGTCTTATTTGCCTAGTTTCCAATATTCCACTCTATGCAAGTTGTCTTCCACATGTCCTGGAAGTCAAAATTGCTAAAACTAAGTCATGGAGCACTTGGGAAACCTACTGGAATCCATATCTAGCATATATGATTTATTCCAGAACCTCCCTAGCACATGTCTACTTTTTCTGCTTTATTTCCTGCTTTACTGAGTTTTATGGCAAAAGGGAAAGTAAGACTAGGTGCAGTTGACTTATTTTTTGACCTCATCATTATCCATTTTTTTATCCTAATAAAATCATGTATGAGTTGTCTTTCCATCACCTATTATCTTTCCTAATTGACTTTTCCAATTCGTGAGCTCCTAGGTAGATTTGGAAATTGCTTTATGCACCTATGGGGGATTTGACTAGATTTAGTAAGCTTGCCTTTGACTATTTCTAATGGCATCCTTATGGATTCAAATATATCATGTAATTATCTATGGCATCAGCCTATGACTTCACAAGGTTGTATATAATACACTTATTCAATACAGATTAGTGTTATGCTCCAATTTCAGTCTCCCTTGTGTGTAAATTTGCATGTTTGATTAGTAATTTTGTGAGTGCAATTGATCTATCACTTGGGTTCAATTTCCACATGGTATCAAAGGTTTTGTAAATTGATTTCTCTCCTTCCATATTTCTATTGCAGGTTTGACATCTTGACTGGGAGCTATTCTGCTGACTGAAGGGACAATTTCTGAGCTATGGATCAATCTCAGAAGATCATCTTGACTCCATTTAATTTCTTTGAATGGAAAGAAGAGATGGAGATAATTTTGAGAGAAAATGGTCTATATAGGGTGACTATGGCAACTGAAGCAGAGCCCAATGTAGCTGCAGAGAAAATTAAATGGCACAACAGGAGGGATGAGGCTTATGGTCTCTTGTGTCTAAGCATATCCAGAGACCTCCTCTTCCATGTTGATGGATTGACATCACCAAATGAAGTATGGGATAAGCATGTAGATATTTTTGGTAAGACAGATGAGATTAGAGGACATAAAATCAAGAACGAATTGATCTCCTTAAGTCCCAGCAACTTTGAATCCTTGCAACTCTACTTTTCCAAGTTTAAAGTCCTTGTTTTGCAGCTAAAACAGTGTGGAATTGAAAATGAGGAGGAGCAACTAGTTTTGTCCATACTCTTGAAGCTTGGCCTTGACTATTCAGTGTTTTTTTTTACCTTCCATGCCACCAAGTTGATAGCTCGAGCCTAGAAGATGCCTAAGCTTGCAGAGTTCATGGAATCCCTCACACAAGAACAAGATAAACTGGTGATGATGGGCACCATCAAACCTTCCAAAGACCAAGCTCTGGTTGCTGGAGATTAGAGGGTGGATTCAAAAGTCAAGAAGAAAGCTAAGAAGCCACCTGAGCAGAAGAGAGACAATAACAAGTCTCAAGAGGATCCCCAAGGCTCCAAGAAGAACTTCCAGAAGAAGAAGAACAAAGGAGAAATGAGCAAGTGTGCATACTATAGTAAGGGCTTTCATCCTGAAAGCTTCTGCATGAAGAAGCAAATTGACATGCTGACCCAAATCCTAGAAAAGAATAACATCTACCTTCCTAATAGCTCAAAGAAGAGGGAAGGAGGATCAAATTCAGAAGACAGAGAGAGAGTTCATGCATTGGTTGCTGGCACATCAAGCTCACCTAGCTTCATCATAGAATCTGGAGCTTCAAGAAATATGGTTTCAACCAAGGAGGCATTCTCCTCTCTTGACATGTTTAAAGGTCCACCAATAGTGCTGGGAGATGACTCTCTCACTGACAGTTTGGGCAAAGGAAGGATTGATCTTAACAATGGTGAGTTCAGCAATGTATTGTATGTTCCAGGTCTTGCCTCTAACCTCTTGTCAGTGTATCAGATGACCCACACAGGGTCTCCAAGGAAGGTCATATTCTCCCCTAATGATGTTGAAATCATGGAGATCTCAAGTAGTAAAGTCATTTCAAAAGGATTTGTAGATCACACTTCGAAGGTATATTGGTTTTCACATTTTCTACCCTACTCAAACCCCTCTTCTCTTCTGATTCATGCTAGTGAGGCAAGCAAGCTTTGGCATGAAATATTTGTCCATATTAACTATAAGTATCTTTCTGATATAAGTGAAAAAGAAATGGTCATAGGGTTACCAAAGATTAAGATTTCCAAGGGAGTTTGTTAAGGTTGTGTCCTAGGAAAACACCCTGAGCATAAATTTGAGAGAGCTAGTCATGAGAGAACCTCTGCACCTCTTGAGTTGATCCACAGTGATGTTGCTGTTCCATTCCCTCATATGTCAATGAGTCAGGCCAAATATGCATTAACCTTCATAAATGACTTTTCCAGGTACTGTTGGGTTTACTTCTTGAAGCATAAGTCTGAAGTTTTTGGCCTCTTCAAAGTCTTTAAGGCTTTGGTTGAAAACGATTCTAGGAAGAAACTCAAGATCCTTAGATCTGACAGTGGTGGTGAGTATTTCAAGTCTGATTTCATTCATTATTTTGAATATGCAGGTATTCAGATGTAGCATTCAATCCCTTACACACCACAGCAAAATAGTGTTGCTGAGAGAAAGAACAGACCACTGAAAGAGATGGCAACCTGTATGTTGGAGGCTAAGACTTTTCCACCAAAGTTTTGGGCCAAGGCCATAAACTATGCATCCTATATCCAGAATAGGGTGCCTCATAAATAGCTTGATGGTATGAATCCTTTCGAAGCATGGATTGGGCACAAGCCAGATGTGACCCATTTCAGGATTTTTAGCTCAAGGGCTTGTGCTAGAATTCCAACGGAAAAGAGGAAGGATTTGTATCCCCAAAGCCAAGAGTGTCTATTTGTTGGGTACTCTGAAGATTCAAAATGGTAGAAGCAGATCAATTTTAGCACAAACAAATCCTTCACTGAAAGGAGTGTTCAGTTCCAAGAAGAGCCTTTAGCAGCAGTTGAAGTTGGAGAGTCTTCTTCACCACCAGAACCATTGAATGTAAGTGAAGAGACAAATGAGTTTTCTGATTCAGATATGTATGATAATGATGATTTAATTGCAGATCCTAACAGTCCTACAAGACCAAAATGGGCAGCAAATACCATTCATGCAGCTGGGGAACTAGCTGAAAATCCTAGTGATCCTAAGAGGATTAGATCTTAGTTTGAGAGTGCCTTGAGTATGAAAGACACTTTGTTTGTAGATAAATTATATATAATGGTTGAATCACATCCATAGACATATGAATATGTAGCACATGATCCAATATGGAAATCATCCATGAAATAACAATTCAGCTCACTCCAGAAGAACAACACTTGGGAGCTGGTTGATCTTTCTCCAGGGAGGAAGCTAGTTCAATGTAAGTGGGTTTTAAAAACTAAGTTTGTTGCTGATGGTTCACCTTTTAAATATAAGGAAATATTGGTAATCAAGGTCTACTCACAGGTACATGGTATTGACTACAATGACACCTTTGCACCAGTGGCAAAGATGGACTCCATCAGGCTAGCCTTAGCTATTGCAGCTTCGAAGCAATGGGAGGTACATAACATGGATATGAAGTGTGATTTCCTGAATGGAGATATTACTGAATATATTTACATGCAGCAGCCTCAAGGGTGTTTTACTAATCCATCTTTTGTGTGTAGGCTAAAGAAATCATTGTATGGGCTTAAGCAAGCCCCTAGGGCTTGGTATGCCAAGATTGATGGCTTTCTGCTGTCATTGAGTTTTGTTCGATGAAAGTCTGATCCAAATGTTTATTTGAAGATGATTCATGGTTATTTTATTATTATTGTCTTGAATGTGGATGACCTTCCGATTACAGGAAGCTCAAAGAAATAAATTGCCTCCTTGAAGGATGCAATGAACCATGCATTTTCTATGACTGATTTGGGGTTGTTGAGCCAATTTTTGGGTCTCAAAATTGCTCAATACCAACATGGAATAAAAGTACATCAGTCCAAGTATGCTTTGGATTGACTGAACAAGTTCAACATGAAATATTGCAAGCCAACCAAGACTCACTTCCTTTCAGGAGTTAAGCTTGAAGAAGCAAGTTCTTCTCCTATGGTAGATAGTACACTGTATAAACAACTGATTGGGTGTTTGATGTACCTTACACGCACTTGAACTGATATTTATTATGCCGTAAGTGTGACTTCAAGATACATGGATCAGCCTCATGATATCCATTGGAGAGTAGCCAAAAGGATCCTCAACTTTGTTCAGGGAACAAGAACTCATGGGATCTTCTACAAAGCTAAATCTGATTTTGATTTGATTGGGTTTACTGACAGTGATTGGGTAGGTGACAACACAGATAAAAATTCAACATAGGGATATGTGTTCATTCTTCTTGTTGAAGGACCAATCAGCTGGTCAAGCAAGAAACAGAGTGCCATTGTACTCTCATCTACAGAAGCAGAGTACAGAGGAGTTGTAAATGCAGCAACTCAATGTTTATGGTTGTAGGGGTTACTTGGTGAGTGTGGCTTCGAATCAGAGTTATCAACTATTATCTATTGTGATAATCAGAGCACCATTTGAATATACAATGATCCAGTTCAGAGACAGAGAACCAAACACATTGAGATCCATATGCACTACATCAGATAACTTGTGCATCATGGCACCATTCACCTACTCTTCTGTGCATCTTCAGAACAAGTAGCTGACATCTTCACTAAAGTTTTTTGTGAGAAGACATTTAGCAATCTCAAAACACTGTTGGGGATTTCTGATCATGCTATGAAACATGATTGATGACAATATTTTCAAATTTTGTTTTACTATCGATGTTTAAGGGAGGATTTTCCCACTAGGTTTTTGCCTCTTTCCTTGGTTAAATGGACATGCAGTATGTAAACGGTGACTAAGCCTTGTTGCTAAGCCCTATATATTTCTGATATTTACTCATAATTCAGGATTAAGGGGGGGTGTTAGAATAATCAACCTATAGTTAGCTACCTTAGACATTAATTAATCCATTTTTGTCTTATTTGCCTAGTTTCCAATATTCCACCCTATGCAATTTGTCTTCCACATGTCCTAGAAGTAAAAATTGATAAAAATTAGTCATGGAGTGGTTGGGAAACCTCCTAGAATCCATATTTATCATATCTACTTTATTCTAGATCCTCCCTGGCGCATGTCTTCTTTTTCTGCTTTATTGCTTGCTTTACTGAGTTTTATGGCAAAAGGGAAAGTAAGACTAGGTGCAGTTGACTTGTTTTTTTCCCTCATCATCCTCCATTCTTTTCTCCTAATAAAAGCATGTATGAGTTGTATTTACATCACCTATTAGCTTTCCTACTTGAATTTTCCAATTCGTGAGCTCCTAGGCATATTTGGAAACTACTTTATGCACCTATGGGGGATTTGACTAGATTTAGTAAGCCTGCTTTTAACTATTTAGAATGGCATCCTTATGCATTTGAATCTATCATGTAATTATTTATTGCAGCAGCCTATGACTTCACAAGGTTGTCTATTGTACACTTATTCAATACAGATTAGTGTTATGCTCCAATTTCATTCTCCTTTGTGTGTAAATTTGCATGTTTGATTAGTAATTTTGTGAGTGCAATTGATCTATCACCTGGGTTCAATTTCCACAATCAGAGTCGGCAAGAATGTATTCCCCCTTACCAAGGTAGTGGTTAATGACATATGGGTCATACCACATGGATTTGAACTTACCTTTTACCAACTTATCATTGTCTTGGTCATAAACAAGGACCATATTGCCTTCGCTAAAGGTGCGAGGGTGGACATGGGAGTCAAAATGTGACTTTGACTGAGTCTTGGATGCTTCAATTGCTTGGAGCATAGCACAATAGTCCTCATTGGTTTGTTCAAATAGGAGAAGGTGCTCTTCTAGAGGTGAAGTGTCTGGAAGGAGTTCTACGATGAGGCAGAGCAATGGGATCTAACACTCAATGGGAAGCACCAATTCAACGTCATGGACCAAATGGAACAAGGAGAAGTCGATGGAAGTATTCATGGATGTGTGGTAAGCCAAAAGGGAAGAAAATAAAATATGATGCTATTTTGTTTTATGATTCCCTACCATCCACTGGAGCATGGTTTTAATGATTTTGTTGACCGCTTCAACTTGGCCATTTCCTTGAGGGTAGAAGGATGACGAGTACTGGTGTTCAAAATTCAAAATGGTTGAAAGCTCTATCTAAACAACATCTTCAAAATGGCTACCATGGTATGACATGATCTATTAGGGAACACCAAAACATGAAATGACATGGTTAAAGAAAAAGCGCATCATTGTGTCATCCTTACTATTGAACATAGGCATAACCTCATCCCACTTAGTGAAGTAATTGACAGCCACAATAATGTATTTATGGTCACCGACTGAGGTAGCATTGATTGCCATGAAGTCGATCACCCACTTGTAGAAGGGACCAACTATGACCATTGGGTGTAGTGGCATCGAGGGGGTCCTTGATTTTGGGGAAAAGAGTTGACAACTGTGCCAGTGTTTGACTACCTAGATGAAATCAACGAAAATGGAAGGCCAAAAATAGCTAGCACATAGAATATTCTAAGCAATCACCAAACTAGAGAGGTGGCCACCACAAGCTCCACTATGATAGCCATTGAGGACATGTTCAACCTCATTATGGGTGAGGCAATGACATAATATGGTATCGATGCCCTAATGGTACATAACATCCCCAATAAGGAGATGGCGAGCATCTTGGTGTCAGATGCACCATCTTTCTTCGTGGCTTAAGTGAAACTCAAACATTTGGGTACACAAGTACAGGAGAATGCCCCCATACCAAGGATATTCTGAGGAAATGACAAATAAGAATTCGTAAGGAAGCTTAACCTATGATTGGTGGTGGTGCAGACAATGGGGCCAGGTCTATCATTAGTGAAGCTAGCGCCAAAGCCTTGGTTCTTTTTGGGGTGAAGAATTCCAAGTCAAACTCCTAGAGGATGACAATCCACTTGGATGTGTGACCTTGTAGGAGGTGACGGCTCAAGAGGTACCACATAGGATTGGAATCGTCCACTACTAGAGTATGGCTTGCGATAATGTAATGGTGCATCTTTTGGATCAAGAATATGATGGTGAGGGCCATCTTCTCTTTAGTTGAATGTCGTAGGGGGAATCGGTCAGCTTCTGACTAACTAAGTAAATCACATGATCTTTATGAGCATCATTTTCCTGAACCAAAACTCCAGCAATGGTGTTTTCGGAGGCTGACACATAGAGGATGAAGTCCCTGGTGAAGTCAGGTGCAAATAGTAACAAGGCGGAAGCTAGAGCTTGCTTTAATGTGAAAAACACATCTTGCGCATGCTGATACCAAACAAATGGAATGTTGGTATGAAGAAGACATGAGAAACTATGGGATTTTCTCACATATTTTGGTATGAAGCGGCAAAGGAAATTATCCTTTCCTTGGAGACTCTGCAATTGGTGCAAAGTCAGTGGTGAGGTGTTGCTGCTACAATCACTACCCCCAAAAAATATTCATGTCTTAGGGCCACCCTTTGATTTCTTAGTTTTTTATTTTCACTTAGACATTTTTCCCTTTGAAAACTATTGTTCATGACTTGGTTTCACTCTCAGTAAGATCAATAAATTTTGTTTTTTGCACTAAGTAAGAAATTTTTTTTGACCCGACGTGTCAGAAAAAATTCCATGTTTTCTCTGACACAACAGAAGGATTTTTCCTTTCCACCAAACGCGTTATTGTTGATTTTATGTTGTTTTGACCTGATGTGTCAAAGAAGTTTTCATCTTCTTGCCGAAACAATAGATAGTTTTTGTACTTTCACCCGATGGGTTTTCCAACAGATTGTACAATTTTATGTTGCGGCGTTTTCAGCTTTGTCGGAAAACACTTCGCTTTTCGGACAATAATATCGGCAAAGTCCTATTTTTGTTGCCGATGTTATTAGCGGTTCATGTCATACAAAGACAATCGATAATGGTGGCTATTTTTTCCTCTTGAAGCTTATGCTATCAGATATTTCAAAGTTTTCTTGTAGCTAATCAGGTCTGTCGATAGGTCTTGGTTGGGCGTTCTTGCCTCACTGTCTCCGATAGTGTCGAGTTTATGTTCATGATTTGTTGTTGATTCATCACTACCACAATGTCAAGGGTTTATGAAACTGCATTGGCCATTGGTTGTTTCTGAGGAGGTCCGATAGTTGTGGCAACGTTGTGGTTTTTGATTCGCCATAGTCAGAGGTTGTTTCATCTCGCTCACCGACGTGGTTTCACCGATGAGTTTTAAGATGGGATATGTTTTGACCTATTATGGATCATCTAGTTTTTGGGATTAAGGTTGTTGATTTTAAAGCTTTCCCTCCCCACATTTTTTTTTTTTTTAGTTTTTCATCTCACCTAGCCACCCAAGTTTATTTGTTGACCTAGCTTGCTTTAGCTATGGTTTTTCTACCTTCTCCCAGTCTTTTTATGCCCCAGACCGCTCACAGCTTAGTCCATTTAGACATGGCTTGCTCACATCCCTTGGTGTGTAATTATGAACCTAGGATGGACTGAGTTTTGGGCTAGACATTCCTTACCTGGTTATTATCTACGACAATAGGGGTTTGTGAGGCCTTAAGCCATGAAAATCATGTGTTATTTTTTGTGTTTAACCTCATCTCCTCCGTAGACGGTGTTGGCCTTGGCGGCTGGCTCCAGGGAATCACCATGTTTTTCTCCAGATTTATATCCCACAAACATAATATTCATAGAAAGTTCATACGTGGGTTTTGAAGATTGTCTTGGTGATACCTGTTGTTATGCTTTAAATGGCAGCCGACCTACGCTTGAACTCGATGCCTTAGATAGAACTTGCATACGAACTAGGGTTTATTTCCCAGTTTTGACCTTACATTAGGTTGGGTTTTGGTAGTGCATGAGGTTTTACATACAAATGTTTTTTCTCCCAGCTAAGGACGATATGGTAAAATACTGGTCAAGTTTTTTCTAAAAAGAAATGATCTGTTAGGAGAAAATGATAACTTCCTTATATGCATTGCAAGTTTTACAGTATTTATTCATTTCTTGTGTGCATGACTATATATGGTTTATGATCATAGGGATGATAAGAAATGTTTGCCATGTTTTCTATAGGCTGAGTCTGCATCTGATACCATGCCCAAGAAAGGCAAGAATAAATCTAAAGTCATTGAAGAAGACTCATACCTAGAAATCATGCCTCGAGTAGAAATAATTTATGAAGACACTAGATCTGTGAGGGGAACCAAGCATAAATTCAAGTGGGGGAAGATATATCATATTCTCCAATATTAAAAGGTCCTTGATGCAGGATTGGAGGATCTACCCCTATTTGAAAATATATTAAGATCAGGGATTACAAAAGTATCCACACGACCGGAGTTTTTTCCTTGCTCTGAGGTGATTGGATGGATTTTGTCTAAGGATGATGCGAAAGGAATGATCATGAATAATATTGAAGATAAAGGATTTTACTAATTCACTACTGTATTCATAGACAAAGCATATAATTTGTCAATGTCATAAGTTAGCATGACCAATGATTAAATAAATAGTCTGACTATTGATTATATTGGATGCACAAAAATGATGATGATGGAGGGAGAGTCATTTAGACAAAGGGAATCAGGGGAATATGAGACTACCATTCTACACACCCCATACATGCTGGTAGCCCTAATGCTTAACAGGATCTTCAATAGAGCAGATGGGAAGTTTTACAAGATTGGCTGGGCCCACCTAGGCTGTTTTGTTTTATTCACATGTGGAGAATTTTATGTAATATTTTGTATTTATTCTAATTTTCCTAGTGAGCACACTAGAGGGAAATATATTGTAAACAAAGGGTTAAGGAAGCCTAAGATACTAGGGTAGCTGAAAGGTCATTGGTAATTTGGATAAATATGGGTAGAGTAGAGATGAACAGAGGGATTTTTCTAGCACATATATGCTGAAACTTTTTGTAAGAAGAACTACTTATTTTTATAATAAAGAGAACTTAATTTCATTGGAGGAAGGACTGTATGAGCTTCAAAACGGGTTGTGTAGATTGCTGAATGATGAATTATTTCTGTTTTGGCATGTTGTACAATCTATGAGATCATTCTTAACTTGCTGAATTATTTCTTTGTTTATGAATGATTTCATTTTTTGTTATGAATCTTGTACAACTAATGAGTAATGGATGTTTCAAATTCACATAGCTATCTTTGTGTTATTTTTTCTATTGTAATTATGTATTCATAGTTTAATAGCTATCTATAGAATTCTATGTGCAAATAATACAGTACATTACTCATTCTGATATAAAGTTTGCTCCCTAGGGATAGTTGGAATATATTAGACTAGTTGTTCTTTGCTTTGGGTGATTGAGGGACAATTGATTCATGTAAGGAGAGAGGTAAGACCCTGCGTAGCTCACTATGTGTCTAACTATTTGGGAGGTTCTTGTTTTGGAAATCACCTGCATTTAGAATAGGCACTTGCATTTCATTATAAAACTTAAAAATAACATAAGCAATGGACTAAGCCACTACCGGTAAAACAGGTTTAGACATTCCTTTAATTCTACGGTAGTTGGGACACTAACAGGACGGATTCCTCATTCCAAACGATAAACGATATAATTGGGAACAGTTATTGGGGAGAATCTCTACCATCGGTACCTGGTATTTTCCAATAATCATCAACTTTGGTGCTATAAGGAGGGCCACCAGTGCATGGATGGTAGAGGAAGACCATTCACTCAAAATTATTCTACTGGTGATAGCTCTGAGAATAGATATACCGAAGATTTTTCTTCTGAAGAGAGAGGAAATCCTGAAGTGCAAGTTCATGAAAACCTA
This sequence comes from Pseudotsuga menziesii, assembly GCA_001517045.1. NCBI lineage: Eukaryota > Viridiplantae > Streptophyta > Pinopsida > Pinales > Pinaceae > Pseudotsuga > Pseudotsuga menziesii. Next base: position 84,773 of record LPNX010891336.1, on the reverse strand, counting down.
TACCCTATCCCATTTGAGATAGTTAATCACTTAAGAAGACACACAAGGTCTCATGTGAAAAAACTTGGAGGGTTGCAGACAATACCTGAGTTACCAAGAAGGAGAGCTCCTAGAATATTACCCACTTGCACTGAAGATTCAATACTGGTGGGAAATTTAGACGAGTTGGTGAATTTGTCCTTACAAGAGATCGTTCAACCACTTGATAAAATGGACCAGATTCCCCTATTCTTCAATCAGCTTTTCACTCACCTTTTCAGTCACCACTGCAATCACCTGGAAGAATCATGGCTGGAAATGTACCTCTGAATGCTAATCATCGTAATCCTAATCAGCCAAATCCACCACCGGCATGGAGAGATAGAACACCTCTCAGCCTCACTCCTCCCTTACATGCTTTGCCTCAGGATGCTAATAAGTCATTTCCTAAGTTTGACCCTAGAAAAGGAATTTCTGTTGATGATCACTTGTAGAGTTTTTATTTGTCTCTAGAAATCTTAGCAGTAGAACATGAAGATGCAGTGTGCATACTATTTCCACACACTTTCAAAGATAAAGCTTCATCCTGCTATTTTATTCTATAATAAGCTAGGATAGTTTTGCAATATTGTTTAAAGGAAACTTTGGTAGCAAAAGAACTATTGTAAATATCATGAAGGAATTGCTTGCTCCGAGGATGGACAAGAAAGAAAAAGCACAGGATTTTAGTCAGAGGTTTTCTTCCCATCTAAATAATTTCAATGTTGCAATAAAACCTGCTGAAGAAACATTAATAGAATATTATACCTCGGCACTCTCCCCCAACATAGCGATGTTTATTAAAAGTTCAGTAAACCCCTCTCTGATAGAAACTTATGAAGAAGATAAGAAAATAGAGGCTAAACTTGAAAGTATAAACAAACACATGGATGAACCTTTTGTAAGGAATTTTAACAGTAAGAAACCTTTGTTGTTGACTATACCAAAAGATGAACATTCTAGTGAATTAGAAAATGTGGTCAAAATGGTACAAAAGTTATCCAACAAAATTGTTGATTTAGAAAACGATAAAGAAGCTAATTCAATCAGGAAACAATTCAAACCATTATTCAAGAAAAGAGATGAAAGTGGTCCATCCCAACCACCTACGCATAGTTCTTCTGTTTTGAATTTCACTAAAGTTGGAATGGATAATTTTTGCTCTTTTCATCAAGAACCCCATTCTAAGAAAATCTATCCACAATGGATAAATTCGATGACTTTGGTTATGAACCAAATTTTAGATGCTCAAATAAACGATCCCAAAGTAGGAGAAGAAAGGACAAACTAACCAGAGGAATTTCTTGAAAAAACAATGGTATTGTGGGACTATGCACACTACTAAGGAAATTAAACTTTCAGCGGTAAATGTCACAACAAGAAGCAAAGAACAATTAAAAGAGGAAAATCTATTAATTCCCAAGATTAGGAAGATTCAAGAGAGTATGAAGAAAATCATCAGTAATACGCAAACACCTCCTAAGTTAAATTTGGTCATCGCTAAGGACAAAGTCAAAACAGTCGGTAAGCCTGTGAAGGTTACAGAAAGTAAAGTAGAGAGTAACTAGAAAAGTTCAGCAGAATGTGATATGGGATATGACATAATAGAAGATATGAACAAAACAAAGGCAAATATTTCTTTATTTGAAATTTGTAACTTACCTCAACAAAGAAAGAATCTCTTGGAAGCCTTTGATCTAGAAACTAGTAAATCCCAAGATGATGTTCAATCATAGGAAGAGATCGATGAAGCTAGCAACAGGGGAAAATATAAATCCCAAACATTACCATTTCTAATTTCTTTTGAGATTTTCAATCACAATGTACACAATTCTTTGGTAGATTGTAGAGCATCCTCTAATGTTATGCCTCTTTCAGTCTATAGAAAGTTAAATGGTCAACCCACACCCTCTTCATGTAAAATCATCCAGTTGGATAGAACATCAATCAAGGTGGTAGGAGAAATGAAGAATGTGCTGATACAATTATCTGAAAATGAAAGGGTTTGCCAATTTGTATACATCATGGTAGAGGATATCCCAGAAGCACATGGATTTATCTTGAGTAGGAACTGGTCTGCAAAACTAGAAGGATATTTTGTAACTGACTGGTTGCACTTGTGGCTACCCTATAAGAACTGTCTGAATCAAATCAAGGTGATGAGGGAGCCACGTATGAAGCACAATGTGACACAACTAGAAGGGAAAAAAGAACCTGTGAAATTTTCACATTCATTTTTGGGTAATTATTTCATTGAGCTTGAACTGGGAAACTATCAAGTAGAAGAAGCCAGTGATGAATCAGATACACAGTCCGAGTTCCTTCAGTTTTCTTAGACCGATAAGATTGATTGTAACATAGTTAACTTAGTTTCTAACTTAGAAAGTAGTGCTTATGATGTAGAGTTAGAAGATAGATTTTGGTGGTTATATTTTGATGGTTCGAAAACTCAGGAAGGATCAGGAGCCAGTTGTATCCCGATTGATCCGAAAAAAATAAACATTTTCTTTCTTGTAGATTAAAGTTCGAATGTACTAATAACACAGCAAAATATGAAGCTTTAATCCGGGGCTTAAACAAGGTTATTGAATTCAAAGTAAGGAATCTAAATGTTTTTGGTGATTCTAAAATAATTGTTAGACAGGTTCGGAATACAATTCATTATCTGTCACCACATTTAAACGGATACAAAAATGAAGTTTGGGAACTTATAACAAATTTTAATGCATTTAATATCATTTTGATTCCTAGATTCAAAAATGCAGCAGCTGATTTGTTAGCTACTTCTGCTGCAATATTAGTGCCTATTAATAATAGTTGCTCAATCGAATTGATTTTCAGGCCATATGTACCAAAACATATCACCAATTTGAGGGTATTCAATGATGATTTACAAATCTTGGAGTTTTTAACAAATGATGAAAATATCAAAGACTCCATGATTGATGACGAAGAACATCAAGCCAATCTCCAAAGTGCGAAATTCATACCTAAAGGGGTCAGAAAATTGGAGGGAATGTTTGATTTGAATAACAAGTTCAGGAAGCCAGCCAATGTCAAAATACACAGTTCATCTATGCAGTATGAGCTAGTTAATATTGGGACGGAGGATGAACACGAGTATGTGAACTTGGGGAAATGTTGTTCACTAGGTGAGAGATGCAAATTCATTAATTTATTTCAAGAATATAGAGATGTATTTGCTTGGACTTATGATTATTTGAAGACTTATGACACTCACATCATCTAACTTGTTATTCCAATTAAAGCAGGGGTGAAACCACTTCAGTAGCCACTAAGGAAGATGCATCCCAAGCTGGAACCCCTGATTCAAAATGAAGTAAAAAATTTACTTGATGCGAAGATTATTTTTCAAAGTTAGACACTCGGAGTGGGAGGAGAATTTGGTACTGATAAGGAAAAAGTCTAGTGAAATAAGACTATGTGTAGATTTCAGAATTTTGAATCATGCCTCAGACAAGGATAATTATCTAGTCTCGCTAATGGAGAAAATATTACATATGGTTTTAGGCTCCAAATTGTTCTCCTTATTAGATGGGTTTTCAGGCTACAACCAAGTATTGATAGTAGAGCAAGATAGGATGAATACCACCTTTAGGACAAAGTGGGGGACTTTTGCTTACAAAATAATTCCCTTTGTTCGCATTAATGCTAGAGTGACCTTCCAAAGGAAAATGGATATAGCTTTCCGCAGCTTGACTAGCCACAGTGTGGTAGTCTATCTAGATGACGTAACATTTTTTTCCAAAAGGAGAGAAGAACATATGTTTCATCTAAAAGAAATTTTTAACTGCTGTCGAAAATATGGTATTTCTTTGAACCCTAAGAAATGCATTTTCCCAGTATTAGAAGAAAATCTATTGGGTCACATCATTTCTAAAAAAGGGATCTCCATAGACCCAGAGAGGATAGAAGATATAGCACGGATTCTCTTACCCCACAATAAGAAATGCATGCAATCTTTCAAGGGGAATATAAATTTTGTGTGAAGGTTTGTTCCTGATTTGCTCAAATAGTAAAACCTTTGCAATAAATGGTGAAGCAAAGTGTGCATTTTAAATGGACTGGAATAGAAAAGGGTGCATTTAATGATATCAAAGCAGCAATAGCCCATGTAACTTCCCTTAAAAGTATTGATTTTGAGAAATATTTTATCCTATACATTTTTTCTTTTGATAACTCACTCGCAGTAGTGCTTACACAAAAGGAAGAAAGAGGAGATGAGTACCCCATATCATTCATGAGCACTGGGTTGCAAGGGGATGAATTGAATTGAATTATCCTGCTATTGATAAACAGGCGTATGTAGTTTTTAAAGCAGTAAAACAATTTAGGCCTTATATTCTTAAGAATAGAACCAAAGTAATTGTTTCTCACCTGAAAGTTCAAACCCTTTTTCGTGCAAAAAGAATTGGAGGAAGGAAGAGCAAATTGGCTAACAACCTTGAAAGAATATGACTTAGAATTTAAACCAGCCACTATCATCAAAGGACAAGGGCTTTGCAAGTTAATGGCTAAAAGTCAAGATAATGAAGATGATGATTGGGAGTGTAGTAAGGATTTCTCCCTACTACAGGGGCAAGAATGGCTCCCTTCTGTTTATAGGATAGAAGGGTAGGTTCCTGCTAGTGGGTAAATGCAAAAAATAAAACGTAATGTAAATGGAAGTAAACTAAAACTAATCTAAGAACATAAAGAAGAAAATGGAGCAATGGTGAACCCCTCTACACACAAGAGGTTAGGGTTCCACCTCCAATAACCTGCAAAACAAATCCTAAGCTACGATAACCTACAAAACAATGTTAAGAAAAACCTACAAATGAAATAGGGGTTAGAAATCAAAGCAAACTAAACAACTAATAAATAAAACATGAAACATGGTTATACCTTCTCTAATGGAAATGGGCCACCATGCCCTAGCTTGTGGAAGCACTCCTCTCTCTTGGATGGGGAGAAATGGCTCAATGGGAATGGAGGAGAGGGAGTGTGGGTGGCTTGAGAGGCAACTGTGTCTCATGGCATCCACGAGCAGCATAACAATATGCAAGGGAGAAGTGTTTTTGAGAGTGACCTCCCACCCTCCTTTTATAGCTTTTCCAAGGGGTTTTAGGGTTTTAAGCCCTTGGTCAGGGATTTAGCCCCTTTTTTGGGCTTTTAGCCCCTTTCACCCTAACTTTAGCTCCTTTTAGAGTTTTAGCCCCTTTTTGGGGGCTTTAGCTCCTAGGAGACTATTTTGGGCTCTTTTTTGGGGTTTTTAAGCCCTTTTATTCATCCTTAGGTTATTTGGAGGGTGTGGGGGTCGAATGGAGTGATATGAAGGTCGTGAGACGGTGTCCTTGGGTGCTGTATGCCATTGAGAGCTTAGTGGGGGATTTTTGGGTTAACAGATTGCCCCTTGGTGTGTGAGGGTAAGAGCTCAATGTATGGCCGATGGACATCATATGGTTTGCTACGTGGAGGTGGTGCTTCTGAGGTTGGGGCATGGTGGATTTTGGTTTTTGTATTAATATGGTTCCCATCAATGGGTGAGATACAATAAATGTGTGACATTTATATGGATGAGGTGAGAATCCCAATGCTTGTGACAATGTCAAAAGAATAATTTGATCTATGCTCTAAAATAAAAGAGACAATCATATACAACTGATGTTACAATAATGGTTGCCTCCATGCGAGGCTGAATACAATACTGATTTGGTATATTGGACCCATGGCATTCTCATGGAATGTTATATCTTCATGACTGATGGTCTACTAGATCTGGAACGGTACATAGATGTATGGACTTGCTGATTGAGAGACAGAGTCTCTGTGGTACAAGTATGATTGCATCAATCATAAAGGTATATCGAAGCACTGTTGGGGCTTCTGAACACTGTCTCCAACGCAACCCAAAAATCACAAGGGACATAACCTGTTTAGGTCCCTCGAGCAGACTCACCAATGTGCTAGAGTCGAGTGACATCTGGGGTCTTTGACCAAGTACTGTGTGGAAAAAACCCTACATGAATCTCAATGGTACAGTGATGGACTTGAAGTCAAGCATGTGAAAAGAAACCATCTCGAGAGGCACTAAGGACTCCTCTCAAGTGGTCCAAGGAACTCATCAATGATGTTAATGAAACCAAGGTAGAGGGACCTCTGGGTCTATCCTTTGGAATATGTGTGTTGGTGTCGACAGAGGGAGACCTTCCCCTAGTCAAGGAAATGATGTTTCCTTTACTGGGAGCACAAGGGAGATAACTGAAAGGTGTGAAGCAATCTACGGACTAACTCACTAAATTGGGGGGGGGAGGGAAGGGAAAGAACTGAACAGAGGTAGGGGGAGTGTGGGAGACTCAAACTTCCTTTGTTTAGAGTATGAAGGCAGGGCAGACCAGGAAGAAAATGAAACTGAATCATGGGAATGGGATCATAGCTAAAATACCAGGGATATCATTGCAGATGGGAAATACTTGGAGGAGGTGGACACTTTTGATACTGATGGGATCCAAGGAAGACACATTGCAGAGTACTTTGAACAAAGGTGACCCAATGTGGGAATGCTACCAAAATATTTTCTATGGGGTGGTGTCTAGGGACACCGTTATGGTACAATCTCATGGATTTTTTGTGAGCCCGAGAAGGTAAATTCTCGATGGTGCTTTCAATTTTAGAGAGTCTGAAAGCACAAAGAAGACTCCAATGGGGGATATTTTTCATTGGTAGTCTCCTGTGCCCAAAAAAGGATAAAAGTATACATAGGAGAGCTTTCCCATCCTGTAGGGGATGAGAGACTTCTTTACCATTAGTAGTCCAATCAGGATGGAAAAGGTTAAACCTGTATTGACTAGACGGTCATTCAAATACTTTTATGAGCATGAAAGAAACCAAGTTTTCTCAGCGATCTTTTCTTATTGAGATGGCTGAAAAAGAGCTTAACAATAACTGGTGGTGATATTTTTCATAAAGTGCGGCCCCTCTGCTCGAGAAAGCATAAAAGTATGTAGAGGGGTACGGTCTTGGCTTGAGTGTGCCAAGGAGGTCCTTTTCAATTGATGGTCTACATGGTCCACAAAAGGAGGTAAACATGACAATGTAGACACCCTTTCCTATACTTTAGCGAGTGGGAAAGGAAGCAACTGCACTCGGTTATCTTTTCATTGTTTTAAGGAGTCAGAAAAGAGATTAAACACAACTCCAATGTGGTCAACCAATTACGGTGGCATGAGAGGTGCCTCATGTCGGGATGGTGGACAGAGGTCCAAAGGTCATCCATGCAGTAGGGATGGAGCAGAAGGCTCTCAAAAATACCAATACATGCATGGAATAGATCGTGACAGAGGCTCATGAGTCGGTGCGGCAGAGGCATGCAAACTAAGGTGGTTCTCGAACAGAGGTCAGGAGGGCATGTGTGTGTGTTGCGGTGGACGAACTTGACTACATGCGATGTGAGTGCAAGTCCCTACACTTATATGCCAAATACATGCAAGAAAATAAATCATTTTGTGGACAGTGGTCCAGAGGTCTGTGTAAGGTGCAGTAAAAAGAAAATACAATCTATTTGTTAAAAATACAAAATAAAAGCTAAAATTACATTCCTTAACGGGTGCTGGCCCAAAAACTCGTGTGAGTTGTGGTGGAGAAGTGTGATGCAAGTATAGGTCCATGGACACTTACATCGTCATGTCATGGCTCATAAATTGAGGTGACTTGTGGGAAATGGTCCCAAAATTGGTTTATTAAACATGAGACGATGGTCTCAGAAATGGAAATTTGAGCCCAGAGGTGTGAGAGGTGTCTCAAACCGGTTCCAGGTGACTTTGGATTAGCAGCTGATGGTGTTGCCCCTAATTTGTACTGAAAAATGTTGGAAAATAAGAAAATAAAATGAAGCGACTCATTAGTGATGTTAAGTGTAAAATTTCTTGAGGTAGAACCCATTGCGAGGGTTCTCCAAGAGTTGTCCATCAGAGTCAATGAGGGTGTATGCCCCTTTTTCGAGGCAACAGTGGATGATGTATGGGCCATACCACATTGATTCAAACTTGCCTTTGCCCAATTTATCACTGGGTTGGTCGTAGACTAGAACTATATTGCCTTCGCTAAAGGTGCAAGGGTGGATGTGGGAGTCATAGTTGATATTTGATCGTGTTTTTGCTGCTTCGATGGCTTGGAGGGCAGTTTAACGGTCTTCTATGGTTTGCTCGAGTTGGAGGAGCTGTTCTTCTAAAGGTGAAGTATCCGGGAGGAGTTCCACTACCAGGCGGAGGGATGGGATTTGGCACTCTATAGGGAGTATTGATTCAATGCCATGTACTAGACGGAAAGGAGTAAAACCAGTTGTAGTTTTTGCGAATGTGCGATAATCCCATAGGGTAGAGAATAGCATGTGATTCCAGTTGGTTTTATGATTTCCTACCATCCTTTGGAGAATTGTTTTGATGATCTTGTTGACTGCTTCCACTTGGCCATTGCCTTGGGGGTAGTAGGATGATGAGTACTGGTGCTCGAATTTCAACATGGTTAATAATTCAGCCCATACAACATCTTGGAAGTGTGCCCCATGGTCTGAAACTAGTTGTTTAGGGACACCAAATCATGTAATAACATGGTTGAAGAAGAAACGCGCTGCAGTTTTTGCTTTGCAATCGAATCTGGGCATGGCCTCGACCCACTTGGTGAAGTAATCGACTGCCATCATGATGTATTTGTGGCCATTAGCCGAGACGGGGGTGATTGTCATGAAGTCAATTACCCATTTGCAGAAGGGCCCGACTGTGACTACGGGGTGTAAGGGCGCAGGAGGGGTTCTTTCCTTTGGGGCAAAAAGCTGACAGCTGCGACAATGTTTGACTGCCTCTATGCAATCAGCAAAGATGGAGGGCTAGAAATAGTTAACGCATAGGATCTTTTGGGTGGATTCTAGGCCTGAAAGGTGTCCACCACAGGATCCATTATGACTGTCGTTGAGGATGGTCTCATCCTCATCGCGGGTGAGGAAACAACATAAGATGGTATCAATGCCTCGACGATACAGAACATCTCCAATCAGTAAGTGGCGAATGGCTTGATATCAGATGCATTGCCTATCCTCATGGTTGAAGTGCGCTGCGAACTTCTGTGTTCGTAAATAGAGAAGGATGTACCCATACCATGGGTCATCTGTGGATATGACGAATAGGAAATCATCAGGGAGATCATCCTTGGGGGGTGATGACGTGGTTAATGGGGGCAGATCTGTCATGAGTGTGGCCAGTGGGAGTTCCTTCATACCTTTTGGGGACACAAGCTCTAGGTCGAAATCTTGAAGGATGATTACCCACTTAGATGCATGACCTTGTAGAAGGCAACGACTTAAGAGGTACCGCATTGGGTTTGAATTGGCCACTACATGAGTATGGTTGGCAATGATGTAGTGGCACAATTTTTGAGCCGAGAAGACAACGACGAGGGCCAATTTATCCTCGGGTGAATATCGTAGTGGGGGTCCTGTTAGCTTCTTACTGATGTAGTAAATCACATGCTCATGGTGAGCATCGTCTTCTTGGACCAAGACTCTAGCAATGGCATTTTCTGAGGCCGACACATAAAGGATGAAGTCTCGATTGAAATCAGGTGCTGAGAGTAATGGTGTAGAAGCCAGGGCTTGTTTGAGTGCATCTAACGATTCTTGTGCTTACTAATCCCAAACAAAGGGGATTTTTGTGCAGAGCAGGTGAATGAATCCGTAAGCTTTTATTGCATATTCTGGCACAAAGTGGCGAAGGAAGTTGGCCTTGCCTTGTAGGCTTTGTACTTGGTGTCGATTTCTTGGGGAAGGAAGATCTAGGATAGCCTAAACTTTGAGGGGATATACCATTATCCCTTTGTGAGATACGATGAATCCAAGTAGACGGCTTGTTGGGACCCAAAAAATGCACTTGAGGGGATTGAGGTGAATTTTTTACTTGCGGCAACGTAAAAAGACTTGCCGCAAGTCGTTTATATGTTGTGATTGTTTCAATGATCAAGCAGTAAGGTTTTCTAGGTATACCAAGATGATGTGAATTAAATTGTGGAAACAATATGTCATGGTGCCCTGGAAAGTGGCTCCAACATTTCTTAGGCCAAAGGGCATGACTCGGTACGTAAATGTGCCCCACAAGGTTGTGAATGATATCTTATAATGGTCTTCTTTCTGGATTTGGATTTGGTTGTGTCCGAAAAAACCATCCATGAAGGAAAAGGCTTCATGTCTGGTGTATGCATCGATGATCTGATAGATGAACGGTGTGGGGAAGTTGTCTTTGGGACATGCCCCATTGAGGTTGCGGAAGTCTGTGCAAATGCGAATAGTACCCTAATTTTGATTCACAGGAACAGGATTAGAAACCCAAGTGGTGTATGGATGGGCTGTTGCTTTTGGCGTATGGGTGCCACATTAGGCCATGTGTCAATGTGGCATTCCACAATGGATGGATCTACGCTGGGCATTTCAGTGTATGACCAAGCAAAGATGTCAAAGAATTCTTGGAAGAGAGCTGTGTAGGCATCGACCTCTTCTGAGGAGCAAGATGCCCCTAACATGATTTCTTCAACGATATCAGAGTTGGTTGAGATGTCGATTTTAATGGTTGGAAAAATGTTCACCATATTCCCTTCTTTGAAGGCATCAAGTGATGGGATTGGGTTCTTGAACCAGTCAACCTTCCCATGGATGAAATCTTTGGTCTCCATGAAAAACTGGTCAGACTGCGACACAAGTTCTTCTGGGAGGAAGAATGAGTGATGGTGCATGTTTTCCCATGGGTATTCTGGGGCAGTCAGAGCTTCAATTATCTCCTCATCGTTGTTGAAGCAACAAAGAGACAAGTCTGATGGACCATCGGTGGAGGAGGAGATGAGCGGGTCGATGGAACTGGAAATCATGTAAATGGACATGGTGTATGATGAAGGAGGTGGTGGGTGAACTTCTTCGATCAAGGTGATCTCAGACTCAAGGGAATGGTGATCGAGGTCAGTGAGAGCCATTCAAAATTTGGGCATGTTTTGACAATGGTGGGAGTAATGTCCATACAAGCTGCAAAGGGCGTAAGCATGGTTTGTCCTCAATGTCTTGTTCCTGACTACTGGCATAGTTGGGAATTCAACCACGAGGATGTTTTCATTCGTATCCATGGCATCCAAATGCACACGGATCACTGGGATTTCGAGGAAATTCTAAGTTGGATGGCCCTGTTGTTCGTAGAGGACACAAGGTGGGACTTGTCGTGGTTCTGCGATGGATTTGGTGTTCTTTCCCCTGGCTCTTTTGGGTTGGGGTTGTGCTGGTGCAGGTCCAACGGTTGGCTTGTACGGACTATGTGGAGGGTGAGACTCAATTGTGATAGGTTGCACCGGGGTTTAAACAACCTAGGGCATTGCTGGTTGCGTTGGTGGATCAAGCTACCACACCGGGATCCCCAACATAAAGTTGGGTACGCTTAAGGTGGCCATGACCATCTTGCTCATGACACGAGGTGGGGGAATGAGGAAGGGAATTGTATGGACTGGGGATGAGCCCACATAACTCTCGGCTGGTTGTATGTGGGGATGCGGTTGTGATTGTGGCTACGTGTAATGCTACTGCTGCGGGTGGTGTTGCGGCTGCTGTTGGTGGTGCAGCTGCGGACGATATTGTGGTTGTGGTTGGGACAGTGGCTGTGGTTGTTGTTTGGGTGCAGCGGTGCTATATGATACCATGCACAAGTCCACAATTTCATTTTGTGTTGGCGGTGGTGACACTAAGGAGAAAGGAGCCGTCATGGTGGGATCGCTAAACAACCCAAGGCCCACATTTAATGGTGGGGAGGATGGTGTGTTTTCAACCATAGTGTTGATTGCAGGGATGACATTGGCGTGTGTGTTCATCCCTTGCGGCTCAATGGTAGTGATGGTAGGGATAACATTGGCAGGTGTCGTTAACCCTTAGGGCTCATGATAAGTGAGCTGGTCAACCGTCATAATCTTCCCTTCACGGGGGGACATCATGAGACAGAAGACAGTTGATGCGACTGCTCTCATGGAATACATGTAACTCCTTCTGAGGAGGAGGTTGTAGTCCAGTTGAGCGTTGACAACTTCTATGTCGATCAGCATTGTCTTCCCAGCTAATGTGATGGGGGCATGGGGGAGGATTCCTTAGGCTTTAGTGGGATGTCCATCATAAGCCCACAGAGTTGTGGAGGACAGTTGCAGAATTGGTGATCCAAGTTTTTGCATCAGTGCACAACCAAATTTCAGATGGACACCAGAATTTGGAAGGCGATGGTCGATGGCATGCGCGGTTCCTCTTTCTCCATGTCAAAGGTGATCAACTTGGATTCGGAGGGGTCTATTGCCCCCAAGGTGGCTAGAAAGTATTTTCGCTACATTGGGCATGTTTTAAGCACCTCCAGAGCAGACATGGTGGTTGGCGTTTGGGCCAAATCATCCACAATGCTATAGCTGACTGCAGCTCTAGATGTGGCATTATTGGCAATTCTGTGTATGGGGGGGCACGGGAATGGGGGTAACTAGAGAGGTAGGTTGGTTGTCTTAGACATGGATGCTGTTGATGAGTTGGTAGGTTCACTGGTGGTACCATACCAATTTTGTCTAGTCTGTAACTTGACCTCTTTAGTGGTCATGGCTAGCAGGTGGTGAACACCTGTTTTGGATGTGGGCGGTGCCCCCGAAGCATTGGGATTATCCTAGGGAGGGGGAGTGGTTTCCACCAATCCTTGGACTGGTAGTGGGTTTTGAAGCATCATGGGAGGAGGTCCTTATGGTGCTGGGTTGGGTTGGGCTTGATTGGCAGCCTATTGGGCCTCGTTTTGAATGGCCTGCTTAGCACAAGCCATGAGGGGACACTCAAACGTGTAATGTCCATAAACATCATAGAGTGTGCATGGTTGGTTTGTGCACAACAGAGCATTGCATCTTGGTGCATTCTATCATGGGGGGTTTTGGGCTGGCCGGTTTGCCGTGACATTGTTGGGAGGGTTTGGTTGTTGACCGCATCCCTACAATTGATTATTACCTTGGTTGTGGGGCTAGTTATTTCTAGATTTCCCTTGTTGATTGTTGGGAGCAGGCTGGTTGGGACAGTTTTGTTGTGCGAACACTTATCCCAACAGAGCGGGTGGACCAAGGGAGGGGGCTTGAACTGTTTTCACTAGCGGTGCATAATAGATCTTTGGGGGTGGAGGTGCCACAAATGTGGGTATTTTCCCCACATATAGCTGTGTTGGCCAAGCCATGGTGTGAGTCTGTTGTAGTGGTGCAGGTTGTGCATAGGAAGTTTTTGCTCTGGACTGGGACATCATTCTTGCATTGTCTAGGGCTTGGTTTTGGTAAGCAACATTAGCATTGTTTCTTAGTTGTGGTGAAATAGCAGGTGGTGTCGGTCAAGGCTGTGGCTGTTGGGAGACCGATCCTATGATGCCGTCTGCAGCATGGGATGCCCTCAATGCATTAGAGTAGGAGGTACTCGGACGGGGAGCATCTGGAATGACAGTATATCAGTATCCAGACTGAGCATAGATAAGGTCAAATTGTTGGGCCTTCAGTATGGCCTCTTCTTTGGATTTGGGATGTTTAGATGCGATGTCCTTTGCTATGGGCAGGAGCAAGGTCTTAAGGAACCAATCCAAGAAGATCTTGTCGTCAAGTTGGATTTTGCATAGACTGCGACGTCGCTGCCACTCATGGATATGGTCAGTTATATGAGTGGCAGTGCTTTGGCTACAGGATAACAAGATCTCCACCCCTTTTTCATATCTGACAGGGAGTTGGAAATACTGTAGGAACATGAAGGCTAGGGATTTGAAGTCCGGATACTTGGCTTATGGCAGCTCAATGTACCATTTAACCATGACACCTGTAAGGGTGCATTGGAATAGTCTCAGCTTGATGGAGTCATCTAAGATGCTATTGGATGAGAACCATAGATGGAATGTCATTATGTGGTTTTGGGGACATTCCCCTGCTTTTATTTCAAACTTGGGGATGTCTGATGGAAACTTATTTGGCATGGGTGGCCAAAAAGCTTGGTGGCGGATGGGGTCATTTGTCAATCTAGCCAAATTAGGCAAGTTAAGATGAGCCATGATTTGACCTCAAGTTGATGTGGGATGGGGTTGTGATGGGGGTGGGGTTTGCAGGTGCATAATGCATCTGCACAGCTGGGGGTGCTTGTGGTGGCACCATTGCAGATGGGACAATGCCCCCAAGTGTTGTGGGTGGGATAATATGAGTGGCGAGGAATTTTACCCCATGAATGATAGTAGGGGCAATGTAAGTGGATGGTCCGTTGTCCCCCTATGTGGTAGGAGGGGCAGTGTGTGTAAAAAGGCCACTGCCCCCGTGTGATGCAAGTGGGCAAGCTTGGCTGGTCACTATAGGTGGTGGCAACTGACGAATGACAATCTACATGACTATTCTTGGGCCACTTTCTAGGTTGTGGGCGACAGGTTGTGATGTGGACATGGGTCCACTTGCTATGGGTATGCCAGAAAATGGATCCAGATTTGCACTAGCCATGGGGCTTGATGGTGTAGTATGGAGGTCTGGTTCAGACTGATATGGATCTGATTTAGAATCAGAGGCTATGTGGCCCTCTGATGGTGTGGGAAATCATTGAGAATTACTTCAATAGTGTCAACTGAGTGTTCCAAACGGTGGTGGTTTGCCTCTTGGGCATGAGGAAGAACATGGAGGATCAATTGTGTTATATTTTATGTCTGAAACTTGGTGGGAATGATATTTGGACCCCGGTTTCAGTGGCTTCATATTGGCTATAGGTGGTCACTCAGTCACCAAGACTGCTAGAAGACAATGCTTGGCTTGTTCCTCATAGGTGTTTCTACTCAATTGGAAGGGGTTGTTTCCCATTTCACTTGGCAATTCCTCTCAGCGGCTAGCTACTTTGGGGTTCTTGTGGTAGTCCAAAAATGGGTCACACACCTGTAAAAGTCCTATTTTTGTGAAGTGGATTTTGATCAAACCGTGAGGAATTACCTCAAACAGTTGAAAACCCAATTCGAAAATGGGCCCTTTTATCCCTAACCGTGGGAAGATTCACAAATGGCTCAACTGTTTGGGCAGAAAACGAGCTCGAACACAAGTGTATTTTCAGAAATTTGGTTCAGCCATTTTTGCACAGTTGAGTGATTTGCAAACCACAAAATGGCCAACAGTAATTGGTACTATGGCCAAATGGGCTTGGATTGGCCTTGAGGAGGCTCAGCAATAACTAGAAATGTAAATAAACAAGAATCTAAGCTAGATTTAATAGAAAACTAAACTAGGGGAAAAAACAGAACTAAAAACTAAAACTTTGAAAAATAAACCTAGGGATCCTATGGGATTTACTTGGTATGGTCGCCAGTTCTATAGTAAGGATTTCTCCCTACTACAGAGGCAGGAATGGCTCCCTTCTATCTATAGGATAGAAGGGTAGGTTCCTTCTAGTGGTGTCATGTCCCCAACCCTCTGACTGACGAAGGAGACGTGACCCATGGCGTTAACTATCCGGGCTGGCAGCCCCATGAACATGTGAATTCATAAATAAAACACTGAAATGGAATGCTTAAACAAATTCTTTGAACTAGAACATGTACACATGAAAATTTATCATGCACCGATGCAATTGTATATCATACACATCTACAATTATCTATCAGACACAGCGGAATCAACATACATTCATGCAAGCATTCACTCAACATGTTCATCACATTCATTAACAGAAAATATGGTCGCAGAAGTAAAAATGGACAAGATCACTTATCTTATGAAGAACTCCTTTCGCAACCAGCTATGTTGCTGCAACGTTCCACCCAACCATAGGCCATCCTGCTACTTAATCTCTCAGCAATGCTGCCACCCCCGAGCTGGGCATGATTCTCCAAGGAATAAGGGAACAAGCACGCTTACACATAGCCAAGGATACACAAAGCATAGCCATGCCAACATAGTTGGGTTTATCAGTCCATCAAGGAGTTGGGAAAGGCTAAATGCTAAGCTGGTGAGCTCATTGCAGAGCTAGGAACACCTACACCAAAACTAGCCTAACTTCTAAGACACCCACACACACCCAACACAAGGAATCAATCCCTTCTCTGCTACACAGTCCCTTAGGCCCTGCATTCCCTTCCAGTGCTATTCAGGGGTTGTGGAGAACAAATCCAGCCCTCTAGCTCTGTCTGTGTGGTTCCAGCCACCAGGTTTATCAAGCAAACTGAGCCCCCATCCCTGCTCCCAACATAGTCCTATGACCAACCATTGCATGCATGCAAATACTCAGCAATTACAGCTTAACAGAGGAGGATGATTCTGAGTCGTTCTTGGCCCTATCGTGGCCAAAACGACTCCAACAATCTATAGCAACCTCAAAACATAACAACAACATAGCTCATGGCATGGGGAAAAACAACAGTCCTAAAAACGTATCAACATACATTACCAACAACGTAGGGAACAGCAGCCCGTTCTAGACAACGAAGTCACTGGGGAAACATACATAAACCACACTGAGGGAGAAATTACAGTCTCCTAGCCTGTGCGTGAGTATCAACGACGTGGAACCCACAAATCATCCCGTGAGGAAAAATATACAGCTACGCCATCCACAAATCTCTAGAGGAGAGGTCTGTGTGAGTGAAGCTAGGAAAATCCTGTGTGTGAGCGTGAGCAACCTTCGCTCCTGCGTGAGGGTGAACAACCTACAGAGAAGACGCAAATTAGAAGTGTGTGAGTGTTCAGCATAGGCGTGGAGAGAATGAATGTCTACATGAGTGATCGCAGTGGTTTTCTCTTCCATTGTGAAGTCAACCGTGGTGGAGTGTGCGTGTGGGTGAGGACTGACAGTCCTGCCACCCCACTCCCAAAGACAATAACTACATCAACCACCAACAGCAATTCTTAATGAAAGTGGTTGGAATAAAACAAGGTAAGATGACACATGGTTTTTTCTCTCATTGGCCAAGGTTTGACAATTTCCCCACCCTTATCCTTGTGAAAATCATGCCCCCTTCTCATTTTAGTTGCCGTGAACGTAGCTGGTCGGGTTCATTTTAATTAAAGATGCATATTTACATGATGATCAACTTAATATGTATGCCGCATGCCCCGATATACCATCGGTGACAAATTTTCAACCTGAAACATAGCATAACCAATCAATGGTGGGGCCTTGGCCTTTAGCTCCACACCACGATTCATTTACAATATATACATAATGTACATTTAATGCAATGGGGTCAAAACTGGGGTGTTACAAGTGGGTAAATGTAGAAAATAAAACGTAATGTAAATGGCAGTAAACTAAAACTAATCTAAGAACATAAAGAAGAAAATGGAGCAATGGTGAACCCCTCTGCACACAAGAGGTTATGGTTCCACCTCTGCAAAACAAATCCTAAGATACAATAACCTGCAAAACAAATCCTAAGATACAATAACCTGCAAAACAATGTTAAGCAAAACCTGTAAATGAAATAGGGGTTAGAAATCAAAGCAAACTAAACAACTAAGAAATAAAACATGAAACATGGTTATACCTTCTCTAGTGGAAATGGGCCACCATGCCCTAGCTTGTGGAAGCACTCCTCTCTCTTGGATGGGGAGCAATGGCTCAATGGGAATGTGTTAGAGTACATAGGTTAATCCCAAAATACCAAACACCTTGAGCAACTGCTTCACACAAACATATCACAAATCAACACACCGATGTTTATCACGTGGTTAAAACCCTCGAGAGGGAAACAGTCCACGGCCCCAGCCAAATAGGTACTTGGAGGAATTTATTATGCAAAAGTTGATCTTAACTAACTCCTAAGTGTCTAAATATCTTAACATCTCCCCTTAAGAACAACTTGGGATAGGATTGAAGGATTTACAAAAGTGACACTATTAGGAGAAGGAAGGAGGCATTAGAGCCTATCCCCCCTTAAGGACACATTCCTAAACTCCTAACATAGACCAAAGTTTAGAAAACTTCGCTTCTGTAAGAGACTTGGTGAAGATGTATGCAACTTGATCATCTATAGGGCAATAGAGAACTTCAATAACACTATCATGAACAAGATTTCTAATGAAGTGCATGTGTAGCTCAATGTGTTTGCTGTGCTGATGTAGAACTGGATATTTGGCAAGCTTGATGGCACTTTGATTGTTGCAACAAAGTGGATTAGGTTTTTGTTGCTAGAATCCAAACTCTGAAAGGATCTGTCGAAGCCATAAAGCTTCCTGACTAGCATTAACTGTGGCTCGATATTCTACTTTTGCTAAAGAAAGAGCAAGAGCTTTTTGTTTCTTACAAGCCCAAGTGACAGGTCTAGATCCCAGATTGAAAACATAACCTGTAGTAGAATTTTGATCATCAAGATCTCCGGCCCAATTTGAATAAGTGAAACCAACCAATAAAGGTTTCCCCCCTATACTGTAATGAATCCCAAACTGAATTGTACATCGAATATATCAAAGTATTATTTTTGTTGCTTTTCGGTGACGTTCATGAGGAGTTTGCATATAACGGGAAACACGACCAACGACAAAGGAAAGGTCAGGATGGGAATGAGCCAAGTATAAAAGACTACCAACAAGCTGATGATACAAGGTGGCATCTACTTCAAGGGAAGTACAAGTGGCAGAAATCTTGACTCCAAACTGGAAGGGAGAAGGGTTTGGTTTACAATCTTCTATGTGGAAGCGATGAAGAAGGTCCCAAGCATACTTAGACTGGGAAACAAATATTCCTTATTTGGTTTGCAAGACTTGGAGACGAAGAAAATAATGCAAATGTCCTAAGTCTGACATTTCAAAATGTTGCTTAAGACTAGATTTCACATGGGTTATAAGTTTAGGGTCACTACCAGTAAGGATAAGATCATCAACATAAAGAACAAGTATGATGACATGGTTTTCTACTTTCTTGGTATAGACCTTGGGGTCAGAATGACATCTAGAAAAACCAATGTCAAGGAGAAAGCTATCCATTTTGGCATACCAAGCTCTAGGAGCTTACTTAAGGCCATATAAGGATTTCTTAAGGAGAGAAACAAGGCTAGAGTTATTATGAACATATCCAGGAGGTTGTTCCATGTAAATTTATTCATGTATATCACCATGTAAGAAGGCAGGCTTGACATCCATTTGATGGACTTCCCATTTATGTAAGGCTGTAAGGGAAAGAAAAAGGCGGATGGAGTTCATTTTTGCTACAGGGGAAAAGGTTTCATTGTAGTCAATCCCTTCAACTTGGGAAAAATCTTTGGCAACTAACCTTGCCTTAAGTCTTTCAACACTTCCATTTGATGCATACTTAGTTCTGTAGACCCATTTACATCTGACAAGTTTTCTTCCTTTTGGAAGAGGAACAAGATCCCAAGTATCATTAGCCATTAAGGAACGCTATTCTTCATCCATAGCTACATCCCAATCTAGATTTCCTGAAGCTTCTGCAAAATTTTCTGGATCATGATTCTTAGAAACTTGAGCCAAAATGGAAGAGGCTCGCTAAAACTGAGAACGTGTTTGACATTGATCTCTAGGATCATCGGCAAGATCACCAGCTGGTTCATTTGTTGAATGGACCCATCGAGGAAGTATTGGTGCTAGTTCAATTGGAGGAACATGAGAAGTCATAGGTGCATTTTCATGCTCACTGTCATCATTAGAAATTGGAGTTGGAAACCTACCAAAGAAGGTGGAAGAAGAAGAAGAAGAGGCACAATCGTCGATCAGGCTCGTAGGCCAAAGATGGCACACCCGCCAAGTTAGGCTCACAGGCCAAGTAATTTTCATCAAATTTAACATCTCTTGTAATGATTATATCATGTGAATGGGGTTGAAGAAGTCTATAACCTTTTACATCTTCAGAATATCCAAAAAAATGCACTTTTCGCTTTTAGGCTGCAATGCTTTTTGTTTTTCATCTGGAATGTGAGCCCATGCTTCACAACCAAATAAATGAAAATGACTTACATCTGGTTTAATTTTACTCCATGCTTTTTTCGGTGTTATACCTTGTAAAACTTTAGTGGGTGTGCGATTAACTATGTAATTTGCACAATTTACGGCCTCAGCCCAATATTGAAGACTTAGTCCCTTAGATTGGATCATACAATTAGCCATTTCTTTTAAAGTGTGGTTCTTTCGTTCAGTTACACCATTTTGTTGTGGTGTATATGGAACAGTGTGCTATTGTTGGATTCCTTGTTCAATGCAAAAAGTAGTGAACTTGTTGTTAACATATTCTTCTCCATTGTCAGATCTTAACTTAATAATTTGATGACCAGATTATTTTTCAACAAGGGCATTGTAGGCCAAGAACATGTTAAATACTTCACCCTTAAGTTTTAGGAAGTAAACCCAAGTGCGTCTGGAGTAGTCATCAATGAAATTTAAGAAATATTTGAAACCAGAAAAGGAAGCAGATGGAAGAGGGCCACACAAGTCACTATGCACAATCTCTAAGGGAACCGAGGCGTGCCAATAGGCATGTTTGTCAAAACTGTCCCGATGATGTTTTTCGAGTACACAACCAAAACAAACACCATCCTTGCAAGATACCAGCAGAATACCAGTCACCATATTGTCTTTACATAGTTTTTGCAACCAGCAATAATTTAAGTGACCAAATTGCTCATGCCAAATTTTGCTCAAGTTATCACTATGAGCAACAAAAACTGAAGGAAAAGGTGATGACCCAAATTTGTTAAATTTTTACAACCTGGTAATATCATTAACAGTTCTAGTAGCAAGGACATTTTGAGGATTTTTAAAATCCTTTATAACAACTTGGTGAGGTGTAAACGTCATAGTTTTACCTTCACCTGAATGAGTAATTTGATAGTCTGATAACAAATTGCAGGAAATTTTTGGAACACATAGTACATCACTGAAATGACCATTTTCTACTAGAACTATTCTAGATCCTACAACACTTAGATATCTATCATCACCAACAAATATTTGTTTGGTGTTACATTCATGCATAGTAGAAAAGATGGCTTTATCCTTAGCCATATGATAAGATGCTCCAGAATCAATGAGCCATTCAAATGAAGTAGAAGAAGAAGATGTAGTATAAGAGTAACCATAAGCACAAAGTGCATGTCCATTAGAGTTAGATTCTGAAGATGAATCTAGGCTGATGTGGTGCTTCTTCATTGCTACTTCCAAGGCTGCCATATTCTTGAAACACTTAGATTCATCATGATTATCTTTCCCACAAAAATTGCAATGATGCTCAGTCTTCTTTCCTTTTTTCTTGGATCCTTTATCATTTTTAAAGAAGGAGCTGACTGAGAGGGTTTGGGACCCTTTTTGTTTGGCTTATTATTGTGAAAATTTTGTTTCTTGGGAGGCTTGAAATTTTCTTTCTGTTGGGACAATAAGGCTTTCCCAGATGTATCTACATTGTTAATTATTCCAATATGAATGAGCTTATCTTGCTCTCTAATTAAGGAATCACAAAAGGATTCAAGACTATGCTCTTGATAGCTAGTTGTAGTCAAGTATTCTTTCATGGAGTAGAATGTAGATACAAAAACAGAATATGCAGGTCCAATTTTGGAAAGAATATGATAAATACATTGTTTGTATTCTTTCTTAATCTTGCATTCTGCACATAAGAGTCTAATAGTTTTATACTTAGATAAATAGTATTGAATGCATGAAAAATAATTTGGATTCAAGGAAAGCAACCCATTCTCAAGTTGATGACCTCAAATTTCATTGTGTTTACCAAACACAGATTCCAACTTTTCCCAAGCTTTATCAGGTTCATCAATTCTAGATATGTGGAATCGCAAACTAGTAGAGATGGACATCCCAATCAATCCACGAGCTTCATCACATCTATTTTCCCATTTAATTTTTTTATCATCATCAGTGGGTTCTATTTCTTTCCCTCAGGTTATCCTGAAAAGTTCCCTACTTCGTAGAACATCCTCCATATGAGATTTTCATGAGAAATAGTTAGAACTTGTAAGTATAATATCACAAGGGGCTTCCATACTATAAACTAATGGATTAACGAATATAAACTAACTATCTAGATGCAAAGAGCTCGAAAAAATATGCGGTTTTAAAAAAAACGGCACTAAAAACCGATTCTGGATGATAAAGTTATGCTTGATCAAAGAAAATGTTGAAGATGTCCCCAATAGTGATGTGGCAGATATTAACTGGACCAACTAAAAAAAATAAGCCCCTTCTTCCCAAGATCAACCTTTGACAATCACTTTACAATAAAGTTGCTTTGAAGTGAATCACTTTTGTAGAATAAGTGATGTTCACTTTTACAATAAAGTAACTTGAAAATAGAAATTGCATGCACTAAAAAGTAGCTTGATAAGACTTGAACTCAAGACTTATCAAGCAGTAAAGCAACTTTGAACCATGTGAGCTAAGTTTAAAAGGTACACAAAAGTATGGAAAGAGGGAGGGGGATTTTTTTTACTCTTCTCTCTCATTCTCCATGCTTGCTTTCTTTTCTTGTAAATCACAAAAAAAAAAAAACACAAAAACAAAAAAAAATTTCCACACAATGGGGTTATATCTTGGTTAGCTTACCTGAAAAGTCTATGTTTTTAAGTTTTCTCGATGTTTCTGATTTTCCGTGATCGCATAAGGTGCACGACAAAGAGCATACGTAGCCGAGAAGATAAGAAAAAAAACTTTCTCTCACTATTTCTGATTTGCCGCAATCGCGCAAGGTGCACGACAAAGAGCATATGCAACAATGGAAGGAAACAATATGAGACTAAAACAAAAAAATATCTAATAATAAAACTGATAAAATATGAAAGATTTAAAAAAAAATAAAACAAATCCATCACTGTAACATTATACCTTCAGATTTTCTGAAATGGGTGTTTTTGGAACAAATGGAAAACTTTTCGGAAATGGAAATGACACTTCGGATGCAATGTAACAACTCCCATAGGCCACAAATGCATAGGAAATCCAGAACCAGAAACCATTTCAAAGTTTCGGCAACACCAGTTCTAGATCTTGATAAATAAAAAAAGAGGCTCTTCATAAATGCTCTGATACCATGTTTGGGTACACAGGGTACTCCCAAAAGACCGAACACCTTGAGCAACTGCTTCACACAAACAGATCACAGATCAACACACCGATGTTTGTCATGTGGTTAAAACCCTCGAGAGGGAAACAGTCCACGACCCTAGCCAAATAGCTACTTGGAGGAATTTATTATGCAAAAGAAAGAAAGTTACATGAGCTTCTCATAATCGAACAACTAGCCAAGGACCCTCTATGCTCTTTAAATAAAGATCATAGAACAATCGGGTGTTAAGTCATGGATCAATGGTAGGTATGATCTAAGAGAAGTTGAATCGTAGAATCACTCTATGTCTAGAACATATCGTGACCGTTATATTAGAATATTTACAAATGCATACTAATGCATACTAAAGAAACACACTTTTACCTAACGGATATATTACACAAGTTAATCTTAACTAACTCCTAAGTGTCTAAATATCCTAACAAAATGGAGGAGAGGGAGTGTGGGTGGCTTGAGAGGTAAATTTGTCTCAAGGAATCCACGGGTAGCATAACAATATGCAAGGGAGAAGTGTTTTGAGAGTGACCCCTCACCCTCCTTTTATAGCTTTTCCAATGGGTTTTAGGGTTTTAAGCCCTTAGTCAGGGCTTTAGCCCCTTTTTTGGGCTTTTAGCCCCTTTCACCCTAACTTTAGCTCCTTTTAGGGTTTTATCCCCCTTTTGGGGACTTTAGCTCCTAAACTACTATTTTGGGCTCTTTTTTAGGGTTTTTAAGCCCTTTTCTTCATCCTTAGGCTATTTTGAGGGTGTGGGGGTCTAATGGAGTGATATGGAGATCATGAGATGGTGTCCTTGGGTGGTGTAGGGCATTGAGAGCTTAGTGGGGGATTTTTGGGTTAACAGGGAGAATGAAGTTGAACTACATATGATTGATATGTGTCCTATATTTATAGCCCCAGAGTCTTTGTATAGAGATCTAATACACTATCTCCAATAGGGATATTTACCTAAACATTATAATTCTAAAAAAAGAAGAGATTTATGATTGAATTCAGCATCTTATCAGATAATTGATGGAGTTCTTTTTAGGAAGAACTATGATGGAGTATTTCTGAGATGTCTGGGACAAGAGGAGGCATATAAAGTTGTTAAGGAATTGCATGATTGTCCTGCTGGAGGGAATTTTTCAGGAGACACTACTATACACAAGATCTTAAGAGTTGGATATTACTGGCCAACCTTGTTTAAGGATGCTCATGCTTATGTAAGGAAGTGTGACACATGACAAAAAAGTGGTGGGAGACCAGCAAAGGTAGCTGGAACATTGCAACTAGTCATTATTTCAGAGCCATTTGAACAATGGGGAATTGATATAATTGGAGAAATCAATACAAACTCTTCATTGAAACACAAATATATTCTCACAACCACTGACTATTTCACAAGATGGGTTGAATCAATGCTGTTACAAAAATTGAACGAAGATGCAGTCATAGACTTCCTACAAGACAATATTATGACTAGGTTTGGTGTTCCAGTTGTTAACACCCCTATGTTGAACAATTGAGGAGGAAATGTGGTCGAGAAATGATAAAGGGATACATAAAAATTGGTAAAGGTTGGTATTCATGAGTCACTTATTAAAATGCACATTTTGGTTAATTCATTACACAATTCAAAGGTGTAGATTTATGAGTGTGAAAATCTACGGTTGCAAATTGATTCACTGGGGAAAGTTGTGCAAGAGAGAAGTTTTGACACAGAGGAAGAAGTGGCTAACAAGATAGAAAGATCAACAGCTAAGAAATAAAATAAATAAAATCTACGGTTATGAGGTAGTCCACGATGTGAAGATGCATGCTTGAAAAAATGAGAAATGCTGGTGGATTACGTAGAACAGATTTTGATCCAATGGCTCAGACAAAAGACAAAATCTTATCAACGGTCATAATCTATTCTAGAGTACAAAGCTGTGAGATAGTTAAAAAGGATGAATGGTAGCGGAATTTAAACTGCTTTCCACATGGTGACTTTTGGTGAGTTCCATTGAGGAAAGCGGTAAAGGAAAAACAACTTGGTAAGGGCCCCGAAATAATCCGTTGTAAAAAAATTGAGTTGACCTAGGTAAAGTAATTCCGTTTGCACGCTGCGGGTGAGAAGAAGAAGGGACAGTGTGCCATCTTTTTTCGAAAGTCGGCTTCTACATATCCAACAGTTACTAGGTAAGCCTTAAAACACTGAGACTTTGTTGAATACTTGTCGCCATTGTTTATTATGGAGAAGGAGCAGCATTCAAGAATATTGTGCAGAGTTCTAGGTGAGAGAGAAGAGGTTGTTGTTGATAAGGAGAGGAATGTATGTGACCCTATTCTATTAGTTTGTAGTGTATCAGTTTCAAAGGAGCATTTGTGGCAGCATAATTCACAAGGGAATGATATTCTGAATGTCTGCAGTTCTTTCTTATATTATTTTTCTCTTGAACAAACCCTACCTTTCCCTGAATTTGTCGAATGGTGCACGAATAGTTACTCATCCTCCGAAAGAGTTATTATGAGTCATACAATGTCAAATTTTTTTGTAGAGTTGACGTGAAAACTATTCGCAGGATATTGAGTCTTCCTGATAACTTCCCTCATAGTTGTGAGTCTTTAAATAAGCAAGTCTTAATTGAAATGTATAAAAATTGTAGAACTAAAGTTAGATTCCATTTTTTATCTAGTATTATGAAAGATGGTTAGTCATTAGAAGGTTTATTTCTACCATACAATGTTAATATTTTCAAGGAGGAAGTATAGTTGGTCATGTCACTAGTTAGTTAAATTTTGGGTTTGGATGATTATATTCATATTAATGAAGTCATATTAGGTTTTTTGCTAAGTATAGGTTCAATTGACTCTGAATCTCATTCAACCTGTTATTTTAATCTTAATGAGTATCTATCCGAAGTTATCCATACCCAATTGGTCAAATTCCCTAAAGTCAGGTTCTTTAGATATTAGTCATATTTGCTGAACATGCTTTTATGTTCTAATGTGTTGGAGTTGCAGTTCTTGTCTACTATGTTCTCTCTAGACATCTCGAAATAGATTACAATGTTTGAGTTCGTAAATACAATTGTGGCTGAGATTTACAAATTGCTTTTCGATGATGTCTTTGCCAAGGGTGTTGGAAGACATGAGACTTATGTTACAGTCTTCCTCAGAAGACAAAACAAGAGATTGGTTCTTGTATAAAGAATTTACTGTTCTTAGAGTGTATGGGTTAACTGGAGAACCATACAGGTTACTCACTTTTTTGAATCCAAGAATATTTGCATTAGAGTTTATGAGACAGAGGTTATATGTAGAAGAAGAACATTTTGGGGCATTTAAAAAATATTCCAATGTTAAATTTCCTCTCAAAGTTGGTCCTTTCATTTTTAAAAATAAAAGCGCCTTGTTAGTCATAGAGAAGTTGTTAGAAGTTATGGATTTTCAGAAAGAGCAAAAAGTAAATTATGATCCACATCACATTATTTCTTAGAGGAAGCAGTTGAATAAAAATAAACCATTTGATCATCAAACTATTGAAGGCTTAGATAAAATAGCAAATTTCTCTAATTTTGAAGAAAATTTAGAAGCTGATGAAGATAAGAAGAACAAATTGACTGTAGTGGCTCAAATGCGTGTTAATTCCAGCATTTTGAATAAAAGGAGTTTTTTTAAAAGTGATGGCATGGATGTAGATGAACATATTTCTCTTAAAAAGATCAGAACACACCCTCAAGATGAGCAAACTATTTCAGAAGAAATATTTTCAGAAGATTTAAAGAAGATGGTCTTGTTCCAGAAAAATTTTGGATGCATCAATATTCCTTTGGAGAAGAAAGTAAGGCAGAGTCTAGTTCTCATTACAAATCCAGGATTGAGTTAATATCAAGTTATGCTAACAAAGAAATGCAATCATCAGAGGAAACTAAGAATCTGCTTCCTTGAGTTAGAAATTTAATCAATCAAAAGACTTCATTGATTTCTACTCGAGACGCAGAGAGGAATACCTTGAAATTCGCCATGGTAAGTGACAAGAAAGTGTCTAAAATGAAGGTGAAGCTAGACAAAATCAGTGTTCTTGATAAAATACAACTCCATAAACAAACTGGAGATGTTATTTACTTTGATTTGTTACATGCAATTATGAAAATTACTAAATTACAGTCCCCTATAGATAAGATGGAGGTTCAATTGAGGCATGCAAAGGTTGAAAATAAAGCAAATTTGATTCAAATTAAAAATTTGTAGGGAGATGTTGTAAGCCTAGGGGCTGAACTAGGTAATATGCAGGCGACCAAAAATCTTATAGAGGAGAAGGACAATACCATTCAAGTGTTGAACTGAGAAGCTTAAAGTCCCTAATGCTGAAAATGTTTAGTCTTTAGAATTATTTACACTTCAGGAGGAAAGAGAGAAAGTTTATCAGGAAATGATGGACTATAAAGGAAAATCATTGAAGCTACAGGAGGAGAAAAACAAGTGGGAATTAGAAAGAATCGAATTGATGGCTCAAATTGTAAAGTTGAAAAATGATCAAAATGATGAAAAATAAGTTATGGAAGAATTGATGAGTCAACCCTTTGTTGACACTAATTTACCCCTTGTTAATATTGAAATACCATTAAATGAATTTTCTGCAGATGCTTTAATAGTTCCTATGTCTCAGGTGAGCTTGAAAGAAGTGGAGATTAAAGAATTAAAAGAGGAAAATGAAAATATCAAATCAGAATTAGCTAAGAGCACTGAGGAGAAGAATAAAGCATGGAATGATAAAATCCAATTATAGAAAAATTTCAATGAATTAAAAGAAAGAATTACAAAAAAAGCTCCGCGACAGGGAGCTAAACATTTGATTTGGGATACTTTGTCTATGGAAATCACGAAGTTCAGGCATTTTCTAAATTTTATTGATGATGAAAGTGCACTAGTAAATTTAGATACTCAAAGATTTAAATTGGCCAATGAAACTATGGAAAAGAAGCCTTTGAATACTGCTCACAATTCTTTGAATTTCTTAAATTCTTTAACATATCATAATTTGCAGGACATTAGGATCAAAGACAAAGTAGCAATTGTGTTGTGGGAAAAGAATTTTATTAATAAACATGAACTCATGAAAGTGGTGCAAGATAAGGCGAATAAAATGTCTTCTCAAATAAAGGATTTTAGTCTTGCTTTTAAATATTTATTTGAACGAAGGATGGTTGTTTTCCCAGGAGAAATATCACATCTTATTGGTACATAATCACATGGATCATTCCAAATTTGAATATTTAGTCAAAGGGTTGACAAGAAAGGTCATTGTGGAAAAATTGACAGAAGACTTTGAGATATTGGATAGGTTTTTAATTATTAAGAAAGGATTGCTTGCCATGTCTTATGAATCTTATGTGGATTTGGAGGTGTCTGTTATGAAGAGAAATTCCTATGGCTTGGGGTACCACAACAGACAACTTTGACTCCAGAAATCAATCTTTCCCAATATGTAATATAAATAAAATGTCTAACATTAAAGGATCAGACCTCGTACCTTATTCCGGACGGTTGAAGTAGATCCCCGTTGAGCTTTCCAATCTTCAGCTTGAATTGATATAATACTTCCTCAACAACAAGTAAAAAATACAAGCATACTATATATCATGGTGTTAGATCTATTCTAGCATATATAATCAATAATGTAAAAGCATTTGACATATTCCAATGGATACAATATTCAATCAAATACACATCATTGGATAGGAAAAGATAGTTCTTATTAATATAAATCAGAGATTACAAGATAGATACAACCTCTGACGACACATCTGCGAACCAAAGAAACTGAATCCCCCACTTGGGCCTCCACCACCTCAATCCTCTATCTCACGATAGCAAGCTCACTAGCAAAAGGAAAGCTTGGGAAGAACACAAAAGTGCTCCAAAGGGACAAAGGGATGCAGACTCAAGCATAAATTCTGGCAACAATGGACTATAGTTTCGTTGCTTCAATCTCTCTATATGCCTTCAATGTACCAAAGGGTTCCTTATATAGCTTCACAAGGGATAATGAAGGGTTGAATCCGAGCGATCTCAAGGCATATGGAAGGCCAGGAGTCAAATGAGTCGGATCCATGTCAAGGAAAACTCCAAAAGGATTTGGACTATGCACACATCCCGATGTACGCAGTTATACGAGTCAAACCCGCATATGTACGTGGTTATCAGGTAAAAGGCCGTGTATATCATTTTTTATATGGTTTTAGGGATGATCAAGGAAACATCAAAGGATAAAATATGGTCCATGGGGTCTAAAGAGTCTACAGCGGGACAGGGGAAGGCCATACAAAGTGTGATTCACCTGGAGTGGTGAAATCCACTATAACAGATGCCCCCTAATGTGTGAGGTCAGAGGGGTCATACGATGGCCGAAATGCATTATAAGTCCATCCTAGAAGTGGAGTGATGAAGGATCCCAAATGGAAGACCAACCACCCAATCAGCATAGTACAATGATACAACTCTGCATATAACTATAAGTACATATAGCAGTCCCTGATACATAAGAGTACAATGGCCATGAATAGGAATAATACATGATATCACATATGTGGTCATCACCACGTACAATATACATAGATCAGAATCTCCATGATGAAGATATACAAAGGACCATGATCTCCAAAATGGCTGAAGATATACAATAGATCAAAATCTCCATAGTGGCTGGAAATGTCTGACATACACTGGAATCAATTCATGAGAGCTGAAATCTCATGAACACTGGCACAATCAAGGAGGTAGCATATAAGAGATGCCACCAGTCTGGAAGGTCTTCTACACAAACCTCTATGAGTACATGTCCTACTATGAGAATAGAGGTGTCGAGGTCGAACATAGTAGTCCATCGTCTGATTACCGGTCATTGATGTATACCGTTAACAGACGTGAGATTACTCACCAATAATGAAAATGGGAAATAAGGTACTAGAGTGCAAACTAAAAAGTGTGAATAGATGTGTTGAGGTCGAACACTTGAGAGAATCCATCGATCAGGGGACATTGATGTATTCCAAAGAAACTGTCAATGGCGAGAGAACCTGCCACTGATGACTACAAGTCTCAAGGCACTCAAAAGGACTCTAGACTCCAATCCTAGAATAAATGATCTGAAGTCGATGGGATGAAATCCGCTGGAAGGAGGGCATTAAGGCATCCCCCATCATCCAACACGAGGTACTCAGCAAAGCTGTCTAATGTGGAAGGACTCAATCATAAAGTGCATGAACCAGTAATAGTACCGAGAATGGCCGACATGCAAAGTCAAGAGAACTAAGAAATGGCCGACACAGGTTTCAACTTCCTTCGAACAAGAGCATAACGGCATATGGTGACTGAATGAAGGCACCATAGACTCGATATACAAATTGGGACATCTATGTGACACTGGAGGCATCAACAGAGGCTCCATAGGGACTATAAGCTTAACCAGTCGGTGGAGATAAACTCAGATAAATGAGTACAGCTCCTAAGTCAAACTATAACCCAACCAATGGATGTGATATACAGTGCTCTGTTCGAAGGCAACATGACTCGACAGCTGCCAAAGATAACATCTTTCCTTGTCCATATTTTTGGTTTTTTGATTTTTTTGGACTTTTTCAGTTATTTGAAAAGCTTGAAAAAAGAATAAACTAGCTTTATAGTTACAAACTAGGAGGAGACGAGTGTCATAAGGGAAAACAAACTAGTTCCAAGTAGTGGAACATACCTATGCTCAATGCAAGGATACATGTGTAGGATATCGACACTCGGGGGAAAATCCCCTCCCGGTAAAAAGGGAATTAAGCTGCGAAGGATATAAAAATGGCTCTGCATGGCTAGACATGAGACAAGCTCGGGCTATATGGATGAAACGCAATGTCAGGGGAGCCAGCATGAAGCTCAATAAGGCAGACAAAGTTCATGATAATGCATTCACAACTTGACATAGTGGGATTCCAGAGGGAAACAGGACAGCATAAGATCAAGAGGAGTATGAGGCTCTTGCAAAATGTCATGGAAATACTATACAACGGACTCCCACACCCTAAAGGAGAAAACGTCGACATGGGAACCAAATGCAAAGGGGAGCTAACTAGGACACCCATGTATAGGAAAGCTCTACCATCCACATAGTACCACTTCTAACAACAGCATGAAGGTTCCGTGATACCATGGAATGGGTTCGTACCTAAGGTTAAGATGGAACGTTCATAAGGCAATGCATAAGTGCAAGCGGATGTAATATCCTAACCTATATGCCAGTTCAGACATAATACCTGTGATAGGAACGAACGGGTCAAAACCTCGGAGAGAGTGTACAAAAACTGGATCCTACATGACAACCATATTAGACCAAAACAACCCAAAATAGTCAATAAAGAATCCACACTATAGGATATAGGGAGGAATGATCATGAAAATTGCACCCAAAGGAAACAGTATGGTGAACGATAGGGCATGAAAAGAAACATAAGGTGTAGACCCAACGTTCACGCATCCACTACCACCCCCATGAGGGTGACCACTGGTGTAAAGACTGAGAGAAGGGAGTCAACATCCTCCACAAATGGAGTAGCGGGAAGAATGTGACCACTTCAAATCTACGAGCAGGGTAAGGGGCTATGATGCCCCCAAGTCTGACACCAGAGTCCGTACTAAGATCAAGATGGGTGATAGGATACCAGGCATGCCAAAAATAAAAGGACCCAAACTCAAGAGAGCATAAATATACTCAAGTAACCGCGATCCCAAAGGACAACTAGCACACAAAGAGCACACTCCTAAGAAAATCTATAGCCAAAATACAAGCAAACCAAGGGGAGGATATGTGAGCTCCTGAATGCAGTAGGTATGTCTCGCCTAGGAGAGGCTCTAAACTCCCATACACTACAAGCAGAGGTACGTAACCAATTATAGTGGCCCTCAGCTTCAACTCATAAAGCGAATATGATGTCCGACCTCTACCTGGCAAGGATACCTGTAGAATAACCTCTACAAGTACCCCCTCGACATCCTAGGTAAGGTCACTAAGGTCACCTCAATATAATAAAAGCTCAGGCGGACAGTCACAGGCGAGATCGACCATATGGGCAGGGTAGCAAAGCCTGAAACTCTCGAAAGAGCCCCCAGATACGAATACAATCCTGGAAATATCTCCGGTGCTACTCAGTTATGACTAGGGGTCATCCCAATCAATAACCGCTCACACTGCCTCATGCTTAACTCTCGTTTGAGAGGAGGATCCCGAGAACAATGGTTATACCAAGGATTTCACACACTCCCTGGACAGACACCTAGATGTTGTTGTTTAGTGATCTTGGAGAATTGACTTACAATGAACTATTCCAAGATCCTAAATCCTAAGCTTGTTGGTGCACCCTAGAAAAGAAAAGAGTGAAATTAATTTTAGTTAGTGTTGATTTTAGTTGGCTGTAATTACTCAAAGGGAAATGGCCGTGCAACTAGTGATATGAAGACTCAGCAGTGAAATAAAAGTGCACACCATAACAAACAATGTTAAGTGCAATCTTTGTCAAATGAAAAATAGGGTATGCCACTACATGAGATGCATAAATATATATTCCTTTCCGAATGTCAATGCAATCCTTCCTATATGAAATCCTAAACACAACTCTCATCCAAGCAATCCAATGCAAGTACCTCCTCAAACCCATATCTAAGATGCAACTAAGAGTGCAACTACTTTGTATTTTTCAATATAAAAGAATGAAAAATTCAATAAAAGTCATTGAAAACTATCAGTCTCTGCAGCAAGTATAAAATACAAGCCCAGCAAGACACCAAGACAAAAAGAGTAATGCACTAATGGCAAAACAAAAAGGGAAAATGACTAAAAATACTTTCAAAGAAAAGTCAATGAAAAAGCGGTCTCCGGTCACAAAAGAAGCATCCAACAGACAACATCAGACCCAAGGAAGACCCAAACACCCTCACAACCTACCCAGCAACTTCCCACAACATCAAACTCACCAAAAGGGAGGACGTACGTGACTGTTTAAAGAACAGCTGCATATATACACGACTTTTGGCCAAAAACCTGAGTGTATACGTGGATTTTGGCAAAAAACCTGCGTGTATACGTGACTTTTGGCCAAAAACCCGTGTATGTACGTGAATTTTGGCCAAAAACCTGCGTATACAGAGAAGGCAGTGGTAAAAAGCAGGCCAAGGGTCAAACCAATAAAGGGGAGTGTCAATGGATGAACATACTATACAATGCAACACAGAAACAAGGAGAAACAAAGAGCAAGTCAATAATATCAAGCCCATTGTGCATGCAAACCCCAAATAAAAACAAGGGACATCCCCAGTGGAGTCGCCAATTCTGTTACGGAGAGAAATTCCTATGGCTTGGGGTACCACAACAGACAGCTTTGACTCTAGAAATCAATATTTCCCAATATGTAATAGAAATAAAATGTCTAACACTAAAGGATCAGACCTCGTACCTTATTCCAGACGGTTGAAGTAGATCCCCGTTGAGCTTTCCAATCTTTAGCTTGAATTGATATAATACTTCCTCAACAACAAGTAAACAATACAAGCATACTATATATCATGGTGTTAGATCTATTCTAGCAGATATAATCAATAATGTAAAAACATTTGACATATTCCAATGGATACAATATTCAATCAAATACACATCATTGGACAAGAAAAGATAGTTCTTATTAATATAAATTAGAGATTACAAGATAGATACAACCTCTGATGGCACGTCTGCGAACCGGAGAAACTGAATCCCCCACTTGGGCCTCCACCACCTCAATCCTCTATCTCACGATAGAAAGCTCACTACCAAAAGGAAAGCTTGGGAAGAACACAAAAGTGCTCCAAAGAGACAAAGGGATGCAGACTCAAGCATAAATTCTGGCAACAATGGACTATAGTTTCGTTGCTTCAATATCTCTATATGCCTTCAATGTTCCAAGGGGTTCCTTATATAGCTTCACAAGGGATAATGAAGGGTAGAATCCGAGCGATCTCAAGGCATATGGAATGCCAGGAGTCAAATGAGTCTGGTCCATGTCAAGGAAAACTCCAAAAGGATTTGGACTATGCACACATCCCGATGTAAGTGGTTATAGGATTCAAACTCGCGTATGTACGCGGTTATCGGGTAAAAAGCCGTGTATATCATTTTTTATATGGTTTTATGGATGATCAAGGAAACATCAAAGGATAAAATATGGTCCATGGGGTCTAAAGAGTCTGCAACGGGACAGGGGAAGGCCATATAAAGTGTGATTCACCTGGAGTGGTGAAATCCGCTATAACAATGTCAATAAGGGATATGACAGAATACGACACTCCAAATGTGGAACAATGGAAGGTCGTGGAGAAATTTAGAAAGACCAAGTACATACTACATTCATGAAGACAGGTGTTACATTTCATGAAGCTGTTTGTTCGGGATACCTTGCAGTTACTAAGTTTGCTATAATCAAGCAATTTTCTATTTCAATCAAAGAATGTAATTATTATTCCTAGTTATTAGGGATATGGTTACAAAAAATTATGATTAACAGATTAATTTGTTATTGATCTTCTTGGGAAGAAACTATTTTTGTATATATTTGAATTTATTTGATGTATTGGGGGTTGAAACCCATAATTTTGGATCAATGTTTTTTGAGAACTTATGGTTTTTTGAATGAAAATTACAGAGCCAAATGCTAGTTGATCTTCAAAGATTCATGTGTTGTTTATGTTACAATATGTACCTTCTTTTCATGTGACTGTTTTCCAAGTGTTTACCTTCCATTATGTTTTTTTTCATATCTGAACGTAGTGTTTAATAGTTTCAGAATTCATACATGTTATGCTCTGGCTATTGGTTCAGATATTCACAAATATTTCCTCTAAAGTTGATATGGAATTCATCTTGTGATGCTCTATATTGATGGACTGTTCATGTTTCTCTTCTATCACCTGAAAATCAATGAATGGTTGTAACTGAATGATTATCTTGCCTTTATTGGAATTCTATGTATCAAGCTTTGTATTATCTTTATCTATTTTGACTCCATTTCCCAATGGTTATATGTGTTGTTTCAACCATATGTATAACTTAAATTATTGACTCCAATATTTGGCCTTGTTAAATTTATATCTGAGAGATCCATCTCCAGAAAGAAAAGCCAGTTTCTTTCTAAAGTGGTTTTTGATGTTACCTTAAGATTACCTTTCACAACCTTGGGTATATTTTGAGTGCTAACAAATTGGCGCCGTTGCTGGGGACAAAGGTGCAAATCAGTCCCGGGAGGAATGACAAAGTTTATAAAGCTCAAGAAAATATTTCTGTGGGAAAACAAGAATTTTTGTTAGTAAAAAAGGTTGTACATTTTCCCTGGTGATTCCATTTAAAATTATTTCAATATTTCAAAAAACATCATGGCTTCGAAAAGACATACACGAGGTAATTCTGATACTGAATTTTTACAAAGTTTGGAGGATCCAGAAAAATTATTTAAGAAAAAAGACAAAGAAAAAATAGAAATTTCTCTGTTTCGTGCATCATCTTCTCAATATTTTCATAGCATCCTTGATAAATAATGGAAAATTAATGTTGAAAAATGTTTGTTGAAATCTAAATCTGAATCTGATCTTAAAAATGTTGAATTCAACCCTCATATATTAGAATCTTGTTTACTTGATTCCCTTTGGAGAGATCTTCAACAATCTGGGAAGGTTGAAGAAAGACCTATGGTTCAAATCATTCAAAATTCCTAAATCCCTCCAAATCCACCTAGGCCAATGGCAGCGAGATTTTCCCCTTTACGTTTACCTGTTGTATTGCATAATCTTCCCCAAAATTATTCCTAGAGAATTTCTTTATTTGATGGAGAAGGAGGTATAACAGCAAAGCAGCATGTGGCAAAATTTGAAGATTTTGTTGACTTGGAGGAAGTTGATTATGTTGATGTTAAAATGTGGTTGTTTTCTCAAAGTTTATCAGGGGAAGCAAAGAAATGTTTTAAATATTTTCTAGCTGCATCTATCCTGACCTTTCAAGCTTTCCAAAATGCATTTCTAGAAAGGTGGGATGATAAACAAAGCCCTTTGCAGCTTTTGTCCCAATACAATAGTATTAAGCAAGGGGGTTTTGAATCTGTTCATGAATTTTCAAGCAGGCTTATGAGAGTTTATAATTCCATTCCAGAAAATATAAAAACTTCTATAGCTATTGCTAAACTTCATTATGCTGAGGCCTTTGATAATGAATTTGCATTTTCATTAAGGGAGAGAAATTCAGTGAGTCTAGCTGCCATGTTCATAGATGCTTTAGAAGTGGAAGAAAATATGATGGAGAGTGGAAAGATGAAACAAAGAGACATTGATAGGAGGAAAATAAGAGAAGAAAATATGCCTTCTACTTCTTCTTATGCTGCTGATATTAAATTTGAAATGATGTTGAAAACAATGGAGAAGTTAATGGATAGATTGATTATGGACAATAGATCATTTAATAGAGAACAAGCTGATCCTCAAATAAGAAATCTAAATTTTAGAAGGCCAAATCCTCCTATGCCTCCACAAAATAGGAAAAGAGATATGGGAAACCTAAGGAATCAAGAAGAACAATAAATTCGACCACCTTTCCCTGAGAATAATGTTGCAGATGAAGAAGACCCCGCTGAGAATGAAATTCATCTTTTTGGGGAATTAAATTCAGAGATATACCTTACTGAAGAAGAACATCACATGTTTGCACAGGAAGGTGGAAATGAGGATTTTGAAAAGGAATCAGAGCAGTATCAGAGTTGTTATTTACATGATATGGATGATGTACAATGCAAGATTAGGTTGAGAAACAGAGATGTTGTTGTAAATAAATAGAGGCCAAATCAAAACCAACTTTCTACCAGTTCATTAAACACAAAAAGGAAACGAAATACAAAAATATCCTATCGTGAATAAAGAAGTTGAGAATAAAATAGAAAAAACAAAAGGAACAAAACAAATGGCACCAGTAGATGTAGAAAAAGTTACTTCTATCTTCAATCTATAGAATGAAATTCTAAGCTGAAAATCTTTGTTCCTTTTAATGAGTTGTTGAGGAATAACGAGTACAGGGATACGATAACAAGGATGGTTAAAGGTCAAGGAGAGTTTCAATCAGACATTTTAGAGTTGATAGATGATAATCCTACTATTTCATTTGGGCCAAAGGTTGAAAGCATACATGATGAAGAGGTTCCTCCATTTTATTTGAGTTTGAATGTGCATGATATGGTTGTACATAATGCCATGTTAGATTCAGGTGCATCACATAATTTAATGCCTAAAGGAGTAGTTGAAAGTTTGGAATAGGAAGTTACGAGACCATATAAATATTTGTATTCCTTTAATTCTAAGAGGGTGAAGTGTCTTGGTCTGATTAAAGATATGGTAGTGACTTTAAATAAATTGCCAGCTAAAACAATAGTAATGGATGTTGTAGTGGCAGACATTCCACCAAAATTTGGAATATTGTTATCAAGGTCTTGGACTTCAAAGTTAAAAGGTAGTTTACAAATGGACATGTCATACGCTACTATTCCCATCCAATATGGAAGTAAGAGGTTGTACAGTGAGAAAATAGCTCCTTATGTAGTAAGTAGTCAAGATAGACCTGATATTCATCATATATATGCTGTCGATACTAATTTGGGATCTTCTATTTTCTTTAATGATACTGTTCCATGTGATTTGGAATCTACATTGCAAATTAAATATGAAAAGAATGAAGAGAGAGTAAAGGAACACAATGTTTTGGAAAAGAAACAGAAAAGAGATGGATTGTGGACCATGTATTTTGATGGGTCTGTGGCAAAGGTTGGTGTTGGTGTTGGTGTATATATAATTTCTCCTATTAGGGATTTTAAAGCTTTATCATATAAATTAACATTTGAATGCACGAATAATGTGGCTGAATATGAAGCTTTGTTACTTGGGTTGCATGCATCGAAAGATCTGGGAGCACAAAGGATAAGAGTTTTGGGAGATTCAAAGCTTGTAATAAACCAGGTGAATTACAGTTATCAAACCAGAAAACCCCAGATGAGAGCTTATAGAAATGAAGTATGGGACATGTTTGGTAACTATTTTACAAAACATACAATTAAGTTGGTTCCTAGATATGAGAATACAGTAGCTGATTCTTGGCAGTTGCTGCTGGTAAATTTAAAACTCCAAGCACTGGTCAAAAGGAATATCAGGTGGATATTGTAAATAGACCATCCATACTTGATAATTCTAAATATTGGCAGGTATTTGAGGATGATATGTAGATAAAAATATTTTTGGAATTTTCTGGGGAGTTTGTGAACACTCATATTGATGATGAAAATGATAATTGTGAAAATTTCCAAGATGCTGAAGAAAGCGAAGAAGAAAATATTAGTACTGAAAAATTGAAGGGAACTTTATGAGGAAAGGATATCATTTAATTAAAAAGTAATTTTATACCAAGAGGTTTGATCCCCTTAGAGAAACGTTTGGATCAAAATGATGTTGCTAAAGATCCAAAAGTGAAACATGTTGATAATGCTATTGAAGATAGAAATATTGGTACTAAAGAGAATCCAAAGATTGTGAAGCTATCTAAAAACTTTCCCGACAAAGAAAAACAAGGATATGTGAACTTGATGAAAAAGCATACAGATGTGTTTCCCTGGAGTTATGAAGACCTTAAGGAATATGATACTTCAATAATACAACATATTATTTCGATCAAACCTAGAGAAAAACCTTTCAGACAGAAACTCAGAAGAATTAATCCAAAGTTGTTACCAGTTATTGAAAAGGAAATCAAAAAACTGTTTGATGCCAAAATTATTGTGACTTTAAGATTCTCAAGGTGGGTTGCTAATTTGGTTCCTGTCGGAAAGAAAAATGGAGAAATAAGGCTTTGCATAGATTTCAGGAATTTGAATAAAGTCTCAATGAAAGATAATTATCATTTTCCAAAGATGCATCATATTTTGCTGAAAGTGGTTGGAGCAGAAAGAATTTCAATGATGGATGGTTTTCCAAGGTACAATTAGATTAAGGTGTCTCCTGAAGATCAAGAAAAGACTGCTTTCACCACACCATGGGGTACTTTTATGTATGCAAAGATGCCTTTTGGTTTGATGAATGCAGGGGCTACCTTCCAGCGTGCCATGGATATTTCTTTTGTAGGAGAAATAGGAAAATTTGTGGTAATTTATATGGATGACATCATAGTATATTCAAGGTCTAATAGAGAGCATATTCACCTTTTGGAAAAAAAATAATTATAAAATGCAGAAAATTTGGTATATCATTGAATCCAAAAAAATCAAATTTCGCATTAGAAGAGGGGAAGTTGTTGGGCCACATAATTTCAAAGGATGGAATAAAGATTGATCCTGATAGATTCAGTGAAATTTTGAAGGTCGGAGAACCAAGAAGGAAAAAATAAATACAATCTTTCTTGGGACAGGTATATTTTTTGAGAAGGTTCATTCCCAGTTTTGTTGAAATATTAATGAATATAACAAATATGCTGAAAAAGGGTCATGAAATAAAATGTATAGCAGAGGCTAAGAAATATTTTAAAGAAATAAAACAAGCCATTTTAGAAGCTCATGTGTTGGTGAGTCCAGACTTCACGAAAGATTTCTTAATATTTTCATATTCTCCAGAACATACTATTGCTGCAGTTTGTTACAGAAGAATAATGAGAACATGGATCAACCTATAGCCTTTTTCAGTAAGATGTTGAGAGATGGGGAATTAAAATATGATATTATGGAGAAGCAAGCATACGCTTTCATTAAAGCCTTGAAAAATTTCAGGGTGTATATTCTTCATTCACATATAATTTCTCATGTTCCAACCAGTGCAGTAAAAGGGTTTCTCATATAGCCTAATCCAGAAGGAAGAAGAGTGAAATGGATAGCAAAATTATTGGAGTATGATATAGAAATTAGACCTACCAAGTTGATTGAAGGGTAGGGACTTGCAAAAATGTTGACAGATTCAAACTGTGAATCTTTACAGCTTAATTTATTATCTAGTCAATCTCATCAGTTGGACATGGGGGTGGAGATAATGATCGATTTTAGTACATATCCATGGTATTTTGATATTTTTCATGTTCTTCAAAATTTACAAGCTCCTGTAGGATTAAGTAAAACAAGAGCAAGATCTGTGAAGTTGAAAGCTGCTAAATTTTGTATTTTAATTCAGTACCTTTATTGGAAGGATCCTGGAGGTGTGTTACTTAATTGACTTTTAGAAAATGAAGCCCAACACATAGCAAAAGAATTTCATAAAGGAGACTATGGAGGACATCATTCTTGGAAAGT
The DNA here is from genome assembly GCA_001517045.1 of Pseudotsuga menziesii. NCBI lineage: Eukaryota > Viridiplantae > Streptophyta > Pinopsida > Pinales > Pinaceae > Pseudotsuga > Pseudotsuga menziesii. Next base: position 44,323 of record LPNX010891336.1, on the reverse strand, counting down.
GACAACAAACAAAATTTTGAGAGTAGGTTTTTATAGGCCATCATTGTTTTCAGATGTGTACAAAGAAACTAGTACATTTCATCAATACTAGATTTTTTATGGTAAGAGAAAGGTAATTCCACTCCCTCTTAATCCAATAACAGTACAAGATCCTTTTCAGCAGTGGGGTTCAGATTTCATTGGAGAAATAAACCCAAATTATTTAGGACAACATAAATGGATCTGACAGCCACAGACTATTTCACAAAGTGGATTGAAGAAATACCTACCAGGAGAGCTACCGAGACAGTAATTATGGAATTTCTTAAAGAAAATATATTGGCTAGGTTTGGGTGTCCTAGAATAATAGTGACTGATAATGCAACAACTTTTAAATACAAAAAGATGATTAATTTTTGTCATAAGTATCATATCAGTTTAAATCATTCAACTACTTACTATCCACAGGGAAATGGATTGGTCGAGTCTTCTAATAAGATTCTGGTAAGAATTATTAAGAATTTGTTAGAAGATAACAAGAGAGCTTGGCACACCAAGCTTGATTATGCTTTGTGGGCTGATAGAATTAGCACTAAAAGGGCAATTGGAATGTCTCATTTTCAATTGGTATATGGAACTGAAGTCATTTTTCCAGCATCATTGGGTGTTCCAGTTATGAAATATTTTCAGGAACAACAGGATGAGCCAAACCACATGTAGAGAAGGATAAACAAAATTATCGAATTAGAGAAGAAAAGAAATAAAGCTTATGATAAAGTGCAGATACACTAAGAAAAAATGAAAATACTTTTGATAGAAAGGTGAAAGAAGAACAATTCCAAATTGATGACCTGGTATTAAAATGGGATGCTCCTAAAGAAGATAAGCATGAAAAATTTGACCACATGTGGGTAGGTCCTTATGTTATTGCAGGTCACATAGGGGAAAATGCATTTATTCTAGAATATCCAAATGGGGTTTCATTGGAGAGTAACCCTGTTAATGGAATATTTTTGAAGCATTACCTATCCTAAGGTGGAGGGTAAAATTTGTACCATAGTTTGTAAATATTTATTTTCTTGAAAGCAGTACATATGGTGAATCGAATATTTTTTAAGCCCTGAGTGAAGGCCCTAATATTTAGGACGATAGCCATTTTTCTTTATTTAGAAAATATATATCAGAGAAAAAGTAAAAAGTTTGGAGATTTGGATACAAATGTTAGAGATAGGCACTAGGTCTATGAGTTCTTTGATACCTCATAGGGATGATATCATCCCCAGTTGGATTCAATTGTTAACACCCGTATGTTGAACAATTGAGGAGGAAATGTGGTCGAGAAATGATAAAGGGATACATAAAATTTGGTAAAGGTTGGTAGTAATGAGTCCCTTATTAAAATGTGCATTTTGGTTAATTCATTGCACAATTCAAAGGTGTAGATTTATGAGTGTGAAAATCTACGATTGCAAATTGATCCGCTAGGGAAAGTTGCACAAGAGAGAAGTTTTGACAGAGAGGTAGAAGTGGCTAACAAGATAGAAAGATCAACGGCTAAGAAATAAAGTAAATAAAATATACGATTATCAGGCAGTCCGTAATGTGAATATGCACACTTGAAAAAATGAGAAATGTTGGAGGATTACATAGAACAAATTTTAATCCAACGGTTCAGACAAAACATGAAATCTTATCAAAGGTCATAATCTATTCTAGAGTGTGAATCTGTGAGATAATTAAAAGGGATGAGTGGTAGCGGAATTTAAACTGCTTTCCACATGGTGACTTTTGGTGAGTTTCGCTGAGGAAAGCGGTAAAGGAAAAACAACTTGGTAAGGGCCTCAGAATAATTCGTTGTATAAAAATTGAGTTGACCTAGGTAAATTCATTTCGTTTGCATGCTGTGGGTGAGAAGAAGAAGGGACAGTGCACCATCTTTTTCTGAAAGTCAACTTCTATGTATCCAATAGTTACCAGGTAAGCCTTAAAACACTGAGACTTTGTTGAAGACTTATCGCCATTGTTTATTATGGAGAAGGAGTAGGGTTCAGGAATATTGTGTAGAGTTCTGGATGAGAGAGAAGAGGTTGTTGTTGATAGGAAGAGTAATTTATGTGGCCCTATTCTGTCAGTTTGTACTGTATCAGTTTCAAAGGAGCATTTGTGGCAACATAATTCATAAGGGAATGATATTCTGAATGTATGCATTTCTTTATTATATTATTTTTCTATTGAACAAACCCTACCTTTCCCTGAATTTGTCGAATGGTGCGTGAATAGTTACTCATCCTCCAAAAGATTTATTATGAGTCATACAACGTCAAAACTCCTTTGTAGAGTTGATGTGAAAATTGTTCGCGGGATATTGAGTCTTCCTGATAACTTCCCTGATAGCTGTTAGTCCTTAAATGAGGAAGTCTTAATTGAAATCTATAAAAAGTGTAGAACTGAAGTCAAATGCCAGTTTTTATCTAGTATTTTGAAAGATGGTCAGTCGTTAGAAGGTTTATTTCTACCATACAATGTTAATATTTTCAAGGAGGAAGTACAGTTGGTCATGTCACTGATCAGTCAAATTTTGGGTTTGGATGATGATACTCATATTAATGAAGTCAACTTAGGTTTTTTGCTAAGTATAGGTTCAATTGACCCTGAATCCCATTCAACCTGTTGTTTTAATCTTGATGAGTATATAGCCGAAGTTATCCATACCCAATTGGTCGAATTCCCTAAAGTCAGGTTCTTTAGATATCAGTCATATTTGTTGAACATGCTTTTGTGTTCTAATATATCGGAGTTGTAGTTCTTGTCTACCATGTTCTCTCCAGACCTCCCAAAATAGATTAGCATGTTTGAGTTCATAAATACAATCATGGTTTAGATTTACAAATTACTTTTCGATGATGTCTTTCCAAGGGTGTTGGAAGACACGAGATTTATGTTACAGTCTTCCTCAGAAGACAAAACAGGAGATTGGTTCCTGTATAAAGAATTTATTGTTCTTAGTGTTTGGGTTCACTGGAGAACCATATAGGTTACCCACTTTTTTAACTCCAAGAATATTCGCATTAGATTTTATGCGACAAAGGTTATATGAAAAAGAAGAACATTTTGGGGAATTTAAAAAATATTCCATTGTTAAATTTCCTCTCAAAGTTGGTCCTCTCATTTTTAAAAATAAAAGCGCCTTGTTAGTCATAGAGAAATTGTTAGAACTTGTGGATTTTCAGAAAGAGCAAAAAGTAAATTATGATCCACATCACATTATTTCTTAGAGGAAGTAGTTGAAAAAAAACAAACCATTTGATCATCAAACTATTGAAGGCTTAGATAAAATAGCAAATTTGGCTAATTTTGAAGAAAATTTAGAAGCTGATGAAGATAGGAGGAGCAAATTGACTACAGTGGCTCAAACGCTTGTTAATTCTAGCATTTTGAGTAAAAGGAGTCTTTCTGAAACTGATGGCATGAATGTAGATGAAGATATTTCTCATAAAAAGATCAAAACACACCCTCAAGAGGAGCAAACTATTTCAGAAGAAATATTTTCAGAAGATTTAAAGAAGATGGTCTTGTTCCAGAAAACGTCTATACAGATGCATCAATATTCCTCTGGAGAAGAAAGTAAGGTAGAGTCCAGTTCCCATTAGAAATCCAGGACTAAGTTAATATCAAGTTATGCTGAAAAAGAAATGCAATCATTAGAGGAAACTAAGAATTTGCTTCCTCGAGTTAGAAATTTAATCAATTAAAAGACTTCATTGATTTCTACTCGAGATGCAGAGAGGAATACCCTGAAATTCGTCGTGGTAAGTGATAAGAAAGTGTCTGAAATGGAGGTGAAGCTAGACAAAATCAATGTTCATGATAAAATACAACTCCATAAACAAACTGGAGATGTTATTTACTCTGATTTGCTACATGCAATTATGAAAATTACTAAATTACAGTCCCTTGTAGATAAGATGGAGGTTCAATTGAAGCATGAAAAGGTTGAAAATAAAGCAAATTTGATTCAAATTAAAAAGTTGTAGGGAGATGTTGTAAGCCTAGGGACCGAACCAGGTAATATGCAGGCGACCAAAAATATTCTAGAGGAGAAGGAGAATACCATTCAAATGTTGAAGAAGAAGATTAAAGTCCCTAATGCTGAACATGTTCATTCTTCATAATTATTTACACTTCAGGAGGAAAAAGAGAAAGTTTATCAAGAAATGATGGACTATAAAGGAAAATCATTGAAGTTGCAGGAGGATAAAAACAAGTGGAAAGTAGAAAGAACCGAATTTATGGCTCATATTGTAAAGTTGAAAAAGGATCAAAATGATGAAAAAGAAGTTATGGAAGAATTGATGAGTGAACCCTTTGTTGACATTGATTTACCCCTTGTTAATATTGAAAGACCATTAAATGAATTTTCTGCAGATGCTTTATTAGTTCCTATGTCTCAGGTGAGCTTGAAAGAAGTGGAGATTAAAGAATTAAAAGAGGAAAATTCAAATATCAAATTAGAATTAGCTAAGAGCATTGAGGAGAAGAATAAAGCATGGAATGATAAAAGCCAATTATAGAAAAATTTCAATGAATTAAAAGAAAGAAGTACAGGAAAAGCTCCCTTACATGGATCTAAACATTTGATTTGGGATACTTTGTCTATGAAAATCACCAAGTTAAGGAATTATTTAAATTTTATTGATGATGAAAGTGCACTAGTAAATTTAGCTACTCAAAGATTGAAATTGGCCAATGAAACTATGGAAAAGAAACCTTTGAATACTGCTCACAATGCTTTGAATTTATTAAATTCTTTAACATATCAGAATTTGCAGGACATTGGGATCAAAGATAGAGTAGCAATTGTGTTGTGGGCAAAGAGGCTTATTAATAAAAATCAACTCATGAAAGTGGTGCAGGATAAGGCGAATAAAATGTCTTCTCAAATAAAGGATTTCAGGATTTCTTTTAAAGATGTATTTGATGATGGTCTCCCTTATTTTTCAGATGAAGAAGGACGGTTGTTTTCCCAGGAGCAATATCACAGCTTATTGGTACACAATCGCATGGATCATTCCAAATTTGAAGATTTAGTTAAAGGGTTAACATGAAAGGTCATTGTGAAAAAATTGACAAAAGACTTTGAGATATTGGATAGGTTTTTAATTATTAAGAAAGCATTGTCTGCCGTGTCTTATGAAGCTTATGTGGATTTGGAGTTGTCAATAAAAGAGATGACAGAATACGACACTCCAAATGTGGAATAATGGAAGTTCGTGGAGAAATTTGGAAATACAAAGTACATACTACATTCATGAAGACAGGTGTTGCAGTTCATGAAGTTGTTTGTTCGGGATACTTTGCAATTACTAAGTTTGCTATAATCAAGCAATTTGTCATTTCAATCAAAGCATGTAATTACTATTCCTAGTTATTAGGGATATGGTTACAAAAATTTACGATTAATAGATTAATTGGTTATTGATCTTCTTGGGAAGAAACTATTTTTGTATATATTTGAATTTATTTGATGTATTGGGGGTTGGAACCCATAACTTTGGACCGATGTTTTTTGATAACTTATGATTTTTTGAATGAAAATTACAGATTCGAATGCTAGTTTATCTTCAAATATTCATGTGTTGTTTATGTTACAGTCTGTGCCTTCTTTATCTGTAATTGTTTTTCAAGTGTTTACCTTCCATTATGCTTTCTTTCATATCTGAACGTAGTGTTTAATAGTTTCAGAATTCATACATGTTATGCTCCAGCTATTGTTTCAGATATTTACAAATATTTCCTCTGAAGTTGATATGGAATTCATCTTGTGATGCTCTATATTGATGGACTGTTCACATTTCTCTCCTATCACCTGAAAAATCAATGAATGACTATAACTGAATGATTATCTTGCCTTTGTTGGGATTCTGTGTATGAAGCTTTGTATTATCTTTGTCTGTTTTGACTCCATTTCCCAATGGTTATATGTGTTGTTTCAACCATCTGTATAACTTAAATTAGTGACTCCAATATCTGGCCTTGTTAAATTTATATCTGAGAGATCTCTCTCTGGAAAGAAAAGCCAGTTTCTTTCTAAAGTGGTTTTTGTTGTTACCTCAAGATTACCTCTCACAACCTTGGGTATATTTTGAGTGCTAACTCCAATTTCCCTGGTTTCTGACAATGCATCTTACTTTTCATCGACTAAACTTACTGAATTTGCTAATGAGAAAGGAATGAAATTGCATTATTCTGCTAATTATTATTTGCAAGGTAACATATTAGCTAAATCAACTAATAAAAACCTTATTAGAATTTTAAAGAAAAATGTCATAGAAAATCATAGAAGTTGGCATGTAGCTCTTCCAAATGCACTCTGGGCTGATAGGGTCACACCCAAGAATTCCTTAGGCCTGTCAACTTATACCTTAGTTTATGTAAAAGAAGTTATTTTACCTCCAAACATTTTATTTCCATCTTCTCATTTAGCTCAAGCGTCAAGAGGGTCTAGTAGTGAGGTTTTACAAGCTTGAATTAATAACATGCTGAAGCTAGAAGAGTCTAGATCTAAGTCTAGGAAGAAGTTTAAGCACCAACAAGAGATTGTGAAGAGATGGTTTGACAAATATAAGTCTGAGAAGGGAAGCTTTGAAGTAGGAGATTTGGTTCTCAACTGGGATCATCCACATGATGAAAAGGGAAAGCATACTAAGTTTCAACATCTATGGATTTGACCATTTCAGATTGTCAAAAATTTAGGCCCCTCAACATATAAGTTACATGATTTACAAGGGTGGGAAGAGAATGTTCCTGTCAATGGTTTGGTTCTCAAACCTTACTTCACCTAGTGACTTAGAAGTCATTTGTACATAAATAAATGTTTTGTGTTTGATTCGATTTCTTTTAGTTATGTTTTCTTTCTTTCTGCTGATTTTATTTTCTTTGCATTTGATTTATTTCTGTTTTTCTTTGCTTTATTTTGGTTTTATTTAAAATAATCTAGCTCAGATTTTGGTTCTTGGGGGACATTAAAATTTGGACAAACTGCCAATATTTTAAACCAAAGAAATGCTCATTGGGATTTATCTATGTCAAAACATATCATGACAATATTCTTTAATTTGATAGACTATTGAAGGGAGGTTATTTTGAGAACACATTGAAGTCCTATTTTAAACCCTATTAAATAACTAAGGTAAGAGAGGTATAGAATACTATTTTGGGACTCCATCCACTTCACATTAATATTTGTCCTAGGAAGCTTGTAGCAAAGGATCCACAGAAAGGAAGCATGATAGACAGGTGTATAGTATTCAAAATAATCCCATGCCACAAACGAAAGCCAAACAACTATATATATAAAAGGAGTTGATTTTCCAAGTAAGATATATATCAAAAATATATACTAAACAAAATTAGTAAGATTGTTGGATTGCTCAGAGGTTCTTCTTCATCTGTGAGCTGAAACCAAATATCACTCACACAAAAGGACACCATGTATGGAAGAACCCAAATCAAATCTCAAATACAGAAGAAGAAATCCTGGAAGACTCAAAAGACAAAAGTCTTAAGCATCAAATGAATGCAAAAAGGGCATGGGAATGAGGAACAAATGAATACGTCTGTCCAAATTCTGTTATGATCCTATGGTGTCTCAGTTGAAAGAAACCAAATACAGAGGTAAATGAATCTCATATTTTGGCCTCATAAGAGTTATCGGGACTTTGAAAACCTGGCTACCATACCTAAAGGGACTAAAATCAATGAATATGTTATGAATCTTACACTCCTAGAAAAGGTTTGGATTTTTAAAATAATTTTGAAATATAGTTTTCTAACGAAATAATTGGTTTAACGAAATGCCTTAGAGAAGTTTTGTGTTTTAAAAGATAATTTTTTCCATAGATCTATGTTCACTATCCAGTCGCAAATTGTTGTTGCTACAACCACTACCCCCCAAAAAATTCATGTTTTAAGTCCCCCCTTTGATTTCTTAGTTTTTTTATTTTTACTTAGACATTTTTCCCGCTGAAAACTATTGTTCATGACTTGGTTTCACCCTGAGTACGCTCAAGAAATTTTGTTTTTCGCACTAAGTAAGAAACCTTTTTTGACTCGATGTGTCGAAAAACATTCCATGTTTTCACTGACATAGTGGAAGGATTTTTCCTTTCCACTCGAAGCATTATTGTTGATTTTATGTGGTTTTGACCCAATGTGTCAAAAAAAGTTTTCATCTTCCATCTGACACAATGAATGATTTTTGGACTTTCACCCGATGGTTTTTCCAACTGATTGTGCAATTTTATGTTGCGGTGTTTTCAGCTTTGTCGAAAAATGTTTCGTTTTCCAGACGATACTATCAGCAGATTCATGATTTTGTTTCGATGTTATTGGAGGGTCATTTCATACAAAGAAGGACAAAAATGGTGGATATTTGTTCCTTTCGGAGCCGATGCTGTAGGATATTTTAAAATTTTCTTGTATCTGATCGGGTTTGTTGATAGGTCTTGGTTGGGAATTCTTGCCTCGTTGTCTCCGATAGTGTCAGGTTTATGTTAATGATTTGTTTTCGATTCATCACTGCCGCAACATCGGGGGTTTATGCAACCGCATTGGTGGGTGGTTTTTTCTGAGGAGATCCGATAGTTGCAGCAGAGTTGTGATTTTTGAGCCACCACAGTCAGAGGTTGTTTCATCTCACTTGCTGACGTGGTTTCACCGATGAGTTTTAGGATGGGATCTGTTATGGCTCATCTAGATTTCAAGATTAAGGTTGTTGATTTTAAAGGCTTCCCTCCCCACCTTTTGGTTTGTCATCTCACCCGACCACCAAGGTTTATTTGTTGACCTAGTTTTCTTTGGCCATGGTTTTTATACCTTCTCCTAGTATTTTTATGCCCTAGACTTCTCACTGCATAATCCTCTTAGACATGGCTTACTCAAAGCCCTCGATGTGTAATGATGAACCTAGGATGGCCCAAGTTTTGGGTCGGACATTCCTTACCTAGTTATTATCTGTGGTGATAGGGGTTTGTGAGGCCTTAATCCATGAAAGTCGTGTGTTCTTTTTGTTTTTAACTGTGTCTCCTCAGTAGAAGGTGTTGGCCCTGGTGTCCAACACCGAGGCATCACCGTGTTTGTCTCCATATTGATATCCCATGGGCCGTAAGACTCATAGAAAGGTCATACATGGGTTTTCAAGGTTGTCTTGGTGATACATGTTGTTGTGATTTATGTTATACCAAAATCCTGTCATCATCATGTGATAAGACCTTTGACATACCTACTTTCTCTTAATCCCAACACTTGGAGTGGAAACCCATGTTGTTTTTCAGTCTTTTATGAAAATACTCAGCATCGCGCTTTCCCATTTATCCATGAGTGGTACCTTGCTCTTGCCACCTATTCCTTGTTGTCCATACGTGGTGCCACCGCTTATAGCCCTTGGTCCATAAGCATTTCTTACCTGAACCGCTTTGTCATAGAAGGAGAAAAGCAGTACCCTGGGTAAAATAGGAAAAATAGAAGATTATCAAGGTTTCTAGATCATGAGCCTCGTGTCCTCCCTTATCCCTATCATTGTGGGTCATTTGAGCTTGAGATCACTCATCCTAGGATCTTAGAGGCCACCTCATACACAATTCTCTCAACCATTCCTATCCATTGAGCCTTATAAATACAAGCTCATGTCCATGGTTGAGGGTGAGAACCATTGAAGTATTGTTATGCTATTGGATTTACCACTTGGCCCAAGCCATTGGAGAGCATAAAGAGAAAAGTTGGAGCTTATGGGGATGAAAGTTTTGGTTTCATGGAGATGCATGTCAACACTAAGGCTTAATTGGTTGTAAAATTCTCCATTTTAATCTTAATGCAAAGCTGATTTCTGTCCCACTTTACTGTTGTTGTTTTATTTCACATGTAAATGTTGTTGGATTCCTTAGTCACTGACATGGATTAATAGATTATGTTCTGGTAGATTTGATGTGTTTGCGTGTTTAATCTAATTGCAGGTACACAGGTTTACTATCGAAGCATGCATTCCAGGTATCTACGATATCTAGGGAGGGTCTTCATCCTTTGTTGTTCATTTGTTCTGGACCTGAACCATTCAGACTAGAGAAACAGCTTCTGTCCGCAAAAGGTGAAATATTCCTGCTAACAAATCTGGCAACTCCATTGGGGAATGAATGTATGTATTAGTTGATCTTATCTTCCTCAACTCTTCAACTTTTGTCCAAATCTAGTCTCCTTCTTCAACTCTCTTCAGTCAAATCTGCTATCTGACTCAGTGGATTTTGGTTTGAAACTTCCAGATCTATCTAGATTTGAATCATTTTCAACTTTTTATTCTCTTTTTTACTCTCAATTTATCAATTTTTACCTTGATCTTATCTTTTTTAACTAGATCTATCATTCTCCTTGTGTTTTGAATATAGTCAGGGAACTGCACATTTTCTATTGGCAAGAAGCGGTGCCACCGCCTGAGTCAAGTTAGCCATATGCGGTGCCATCGCCTGAATCCAGTGAGCAAGGAGTTGATCTACCTCAAAAATGCCTGTCAGTAGCTTCATCTGCACGGTGCCAGGTAGGCCCTATTCCATACTTTGTATTTTGATTTTTGTTTGTTTTTGGCTTACTTTTTAATGAAAATGAAGTGTATTCTTGAAAAAAAATTCTCCCTCAGTCGCTTTGATTGTTGTATTCTTTCTGCATTCAAAGAGAGTTTATGTTTCTTGCATTGGATTTTTCATTCTTTTCTTTGCTTGAAACCTCTTGCTCCTTTCTGTAGATATTATTCGTTGGAATTGGAAAATATACATTTCATTTTCATGTGTAGGCTTTAGTTTGTTTTGGGCTTGGAATGCATGAGTGATCCAGGTTGTTTTGAGTCTTTCTTTGCTTGGGTTGATTCTTGTTTCCTTTTGCATGCTAATTTTTTCATTGCTTGGTAGGAAAGATTGGTTCTTCGTTTCCTTGTCTATTTCAAAGAGAAGTTTTAGTTTTGTCTCTCCTTTGCTTTATTCGCAAGTATGTTAATCAATTTTCTTCTTGTTTTGTGCATGATTGTTCAAAATTCTAGATCTTACTTTCGTTGAGAAGAAACATCTATTTTCAACTTTGTGTGCATTAGAGTTAGAATTTTTCGGAAACGTTAGTGAAATCATCTTTACATTAAGTTTTTATGCATCGTTTTCAAGCATGAAAAGATAGGAAACATTTTTGGTTTATTTATGTTTGATGTTCTCTAGATCTCTTTTTTATTTTCCTTGAAGAATGTTGGGGTGCATTGATATTTCTCTTTTCGTTTGAAAAGATAGAATTGCATTTGCATTCGGGTGTTCATTTTTTGGAAGAAAAGTAAATCTCTCTCCCTCTCTTAGGTAGAATTTCATTGAAGAGGAAAACTTGCACTATCATATAGATCAGTATGCATCTTCTTTAAATTCAAGTTTTCACTCCATGGTTCCACCTAAACGCACAAGATAAAATTAACGATAGTACTAGGTTAAAAATTTTAGTAATTTGAGTGATAAGTTAGAGACGTGTTTATGTGTCGTTAAGCATAGGAGCTATTGTTATTTTTCCACATTACATCCTAGGACTCGTGCAGTTCTTCCACGTACTGTTGGTATATCGAACGGCCTTTCACGTACCCTTGAGGAATATAGAAAGGTACTTCATGTACTTGATTGTATATAGGAAGGCCCCTTATGAATGGCTATGTATTATATAGCACTACTATCGATTCGAGATCCCATGTACCTTGCGTATATCGGGAGACCTTTTTAAGAATCCTCAAACCATCTAAGTTATCCTTTTGGCCTATCTTGTGAGGTTCCTGACTCTTATCCACTCCTTTCACATGTTTTCTTATTGCTTTTAGTTTGAGTAGTACTTTCTTGTGCATGGTAGTTAGGGGGTTCTTACAGAGTTTAGATATGGCATCCTCATTTAGGACTACCACTCAAGAGGTCCCTTTCCAAGGTGTACCTTTTGTGTTCCCTCCAAGTGAAGGTATTGATCCTCCCTTTATTGCCACTCTAAATCTTCTTGGATTAACCATAGGATTACCGGTCTAGATTTTTAATCTGGTAATTCCTATTACACCTAATGTCTCAAATGTCACCTCTCCTCTAGGAGAGGATCGACCTCAACCTAATCCCTCTCCTTCTTCATCGGTTGTGGCTTCATCTCTTTCTTCCTCTTCGCTTGACCAAAGCTCTATGGTTAGTAGTCATGGTGATAAGAAGAAGAAAGGGAATGGTAAGAAGAAGAAGGATAAGAAAGAGAAAAAGAAACAACCATCTGCTCTTGATGGTGCTCGTTCTAAGACAACACTTGAAAAGCCTAAGTTCCCTTTTAAGATTTTCAAGGGGGACCACCTTCTTAAGTAGTGTCCCGGTCTCTCCTGTGTACAAGAACTTGTGGTCTAAAAGGTCCAAACCATCTATGTCATCAACCTCTGACCATCATGTTGATGATACTCCCTCAACCATTGACCCATTGGTAAAAGGTCATAAGGGTAAAGTCCTGTATCCTTGTTTGATATGCAAGGCCATGCATCATACTTTTCTTTGTCCAAGCATGGATGAAGCTTCACGTTGGTTGGAAAATATTATTGATCATCAACAGGTGATTCCAACAAGTGATAGTAAGTTATCCCTTGATCCCCCACTAGTTGACCAAGTGGTTGATTCGGTTTCATCTATAATTGATCCCACTCTTCCTTTGGAGAGTTAAGTGGTCAAGTCGATGTCATCTCCACCTGATCCCACTCTTTCATCAAAGAGTGTTAAGATTGAAGTAGTCTCTTCGACCAAATATTCATCTTGTTATCCTCTTCCAGTAGAGAATGAACTAAAACCTGCTAAATTTTTTATGCTACATTCCGATTGTTCTCAAAAAGAGGAAATTTTGTCTGTTTCGATAGAACCCTCTTTAAGTAGTGAGGTTATTTTATTTTACTGGAGTAACCTAAGAAAGTCTCATCTTCATTCGAGTGTTCCTTTCCACATAGTTGTGAATGTTACTGCTAGGTGGATACTTCGCACTATTGTTGATGAAGGGGCTTCTGTTAGTATTCTATACTCAACTACTTGGCAAGCTTTAGGTTCTCCTCAGCTTGTTCCAGCCACCAATCAGATACTGGCTTTTAATCACAGGCCTGCCTCACCTTTAGGGACCCTTCCTTATTTGCCTATTATATTAGGAGGGAAAACTATCTGCATTGATGTTATGGTGGTCCAAGGTCCTTTAGATTTCAATCTCCTCCTTGGACACGATTATGTTTATGCCATGAAGGTTTTTCTGTCCACACTCTTTCGAGTTATGCATTTTCCCCATGATGGGAAGATTGTGACCATTGATCATGTTTCCTTTGTTACACCTAACCATCGTATTACTCCTAGTAATTAGACTACCCTGAATGTGCCGCATGTTCTTGTGGTTCCTTCCCCTTCTTCTAGTTAGCTTCTTCCCATCATAGGTAAAATGGGGGGCATGGCTCTGGTCTATGGACATCATAATGGAGCTAAGGCGCTAGCCTTTATGAAGTGGGGGCTAGCCTTTATGAAATGGGGGGAACCTACCAACCTCTAGATATCATGTTGGGTAGGAGCAGGTTTTAGAGCATAGTTTACTTTTAGTTTCAAGCTCATTAAAAAATAAAACCAATCCTTAAGCATAGTTTACCCTTTTGGTTTCAAGATTGCATAAAAATGAAACCATGTCATGGGCATAGTTCCCATTCTGTGTCAAGCTCGTTAAAAAATGAAACAGATACCTATGAGCATAGTTCCCATTCTATGTCAAGATCGTTAAAAAATGAAATGGATCTCCTCAAGCATAGTTTACCTTTTGGTTTCAAGCTTGCATAAAAAGGAAATAATTCTTGAGAATAATTCATTTTCTATTTCAAGATCATTAAAAAATGAAGTAGGTTCCCTTAAGCATAGTTTACCTTTTATTTTCAAGCTTCCATAAAAATGAAACCATGTTCCAAGCATAGTTACCTTCTATTTCAAGCTTGTGTAAAAATGAAATATATCCCCTTCCTTTGAGTCAAGTCTTCCCTTTAGTGTTATAACTTGAACCTTTTTTTCACCTGCCTGATTCTCATTCTTCCTACCCCCCTGGTGAACATTTTCGCATTAGTAACTAGGTTTTTAGGTTGGGTATGGAAGAAGAATCGTTAGATGAAACGAAGCTTTGGGCGCATGTCGATCCCCTAACAACCATGCTAGGGGTAAGCTTCACTAAAAATAATGTTGGGGGTAAGATTCCAACCTCTGTATATCATGTTAATGGGATTCTTCAAGCATAGTTCACCCATTGGTTTCGATCTTGCATAAAAATGAAACCAATCTTCAAGCATTCTTTCAACTGATCTTCGAGCTCGTTAAAAATAGTAAGATGGTGTTGAGCTTACTTTTCATTTTTCATGCTCTGGTTAAAACATGAAAAGTGGTTTGAGCTTAGTTTATTAATTTTTCTTGCCCTGGATTTAAACATGAAAAAGGATAATTGAGTCTTCTTTAAACTCTTTTCGGGCTCCTTAAATACGAAAATATTGTCGAGCAATCTTATCTTCTTCACGCTAGTTAAAGCATTTGAAGAGTCATTCGTCCGATGGTAGGTTATCTCTTTTTCGGTTCGAATAGGACTATTTATGAAAAAGGAACACTCTAGCCAATCATGACTGGAAGAGTTCTCTAAGGTATGATTTTACAATTTTTTAGGCCTTATAGACTAAATCATACCAAAAAGGACCCCTTTAGAGTCTTCTTCTGTAATCGTTCAGACTCTCTAAACATGAACGATACCAAGTTTTCTTTCATTGGACTTATTAAATTAAACATTGAGAGACCCATTTTGGGAATGAAACCCTCCTCTATCAGGTTCATGAAACATATGAGTCTGGACTTGTCTTCTGACAAGCTATATCGAGTGTTTGTTACCCTCTTTGAACTCGTAAAACCAAAAAGAGGCACCTATCGATCATGATGGGGGAAATGGGAATGGAATCATTTTTTAAAATAAATGGATGTAGTTTGTCATTACCTTTGAACATGGCACTTGTCTGCACATCATGTCAGTTAATTGGGTATTCATCTGATCTCTATGGCAATCCACTTTCATGAGTCAGGCCACTCCTTTGAGTCTTTCAAAAAAATGAATTTGCCACTGTCGCATTGTGTGTTTTTCCCATTCAATCATGCTGCCAAGTCTTTTTGTCATGCCGCCTGATGTTCAAAGGGGATTTGAAGAAGTTTTACCTCTGTAGTCAACACAGTCTTTGTGTCAGTACTTTTGAGTCAGTCCTACGGTTACTACATTCACATCATTCCTACGGTTACTACATTCACATCATTCCAAAACTATGTTCTGAGTTTCGTGTCGTCGATGTGGGACTCATCATGGCCCTCCAACAAGACTATTCCTGTCAACATCAGCTCATCATCTGGGAAATAGTCTTAGAAACAAATACTTAGTACCTTGAGATCTATATGCCTTAATGATAGATTCTCTTGCTCTCGACATAGGTTCACATCATTGACCTTTGATCAATAGAATCGACTGGGTTTTCGACATCGGGACATCTATTCACACTCAGTAGATTGTACTAGGGTACCTTGGGAATCATTGACATCAATGGTGATCTCCCTCACACTTGTTCATGGTTCACATCATTGACCAGTAATCCAATGGTTTCTACCATGTTCGACTTCAGAGCATTGTAATCACATGGATAGAATCATACCTTATGGAAGATGAGATGAAGACCCTGGGTATTTGTTTAAAGCGCTCATTGCTTTCCCCCAGGTTGTGATGGAGTTTTTGTATGTCTAGCATGGATCCACATTTGTATGGTCGCGGCTATGCTCAAATTTGCATCTGTATGACATAGATATACGTTGTATGTATAGTAGCTATGTCCAAGTTTGAGTCCTCTATCACATGGATCTACACTGTATTCTAGTAGCCATGCTTGTTTATTCCTCCCATGGATCTGCCTTGTATTGGTATGCATCCATGAGTTGGTTACCTATATCTATGAGTCAAAAATATTGATGTGCTACAAATGCCTACTTAACAACATGCTCCGATCGAGCCGACATTTTCACCTTGTAGTGACGACTTGTTCTCTTAAAGCTCTCATTTATCATATCCCTCTAAGACTCATGCTTTAAGGGGCATCCTGTTATACCAAAATCCTATCATCATCATGTGATAAGACCTTTGACATACCTACTTGCCCTTAATCCCAGGACTTGGAGTGGAAACCCATGTTGTTTGTCAGTCTTTTATGAAAATACTCAGCACCGTGCTTTCCCCTTTATCCATGAGTGGTACCTTGCTCGCACCGCCTATTCCTTTTTGTCCATAAGCAGTGCCATCGCTTATAGCACTTGGTCCATAAGCATTTCTTACCTGAACCGCACTGTCATAGAAGGAGAAAAGTGGTACCCTAGGTAAAATAGGAAAAAGAGAAGATTCTTGAGGCTTCTAGATCACGAGCCTCGTGTCCTCCCTTATCCCTATCATTGTGGGTCGATTGAGCTCGAGATACCTCATCCTAGGATCTTAGAGGCCACCTCATCCATAATTCTCTCAACCATTCCTATCGATTGAGCCTTATAAATACAAGCTCATGTCCATGGTTGAGGGGGAGAACCATTGAAGTATTGTTATGTTGTTGGATTGACCACTTGGCCCAAGCCATTGGAGAGCATAGAGAGCAAAGTTGGAGCTTATGGGGATGAAAGTTTTGGTTTCATGGAGATGCATGTCAACACTAAGGCTTAATTGGTTGTAAACTTATCCATTTTAATCTTAATGCAAAGCTGATTTCCGTCCTACTTTACTGTTGTTGTTTGATTTCACATGTAAATGTTGTTGGATTCCTTAGTCACTGACATGGATTAATAGATTATGTTTTGGTAGATTTTATGTGTTTGTGTGTTTAATATAATTGTAGGTACACAGGTTTACTATCGAAGCAGGCATTTTAGGTATCTACGATATCCAGGGATGGTCTTCATCCTTTATCATTCATTTGTTCTGGATCTGAACCATTCAGACCAGAGGAACAAATTCTTTCCATAGAAGGTGAAATATGCCTACTAACACTTTAAATGGCATCTGACCTGGGTTTGAACATGATGCCTCAGATAGAACTGGCATGTGAACTAGGGTTTCTTTTCCGGTTTTGACCTTACATTAGGTTGGGTTTTGGTAGTGCACAAGGTTTTACATGCAGATTTGTTTTCTCATAGCTAAGGATGATATGGTAAAATACTGGACTATTTTGTTCTAAAAAGAAATTATCTGTTAGGAGAAAATGATAACTTCCTTATATGCATTGCAATTTTTATAGTATTTCTTCATTTCTTGTTTGCATGACTATATATGGTTTATGAGCATAGGGATGCTAAGACAGGTTTGGTGTTTTTTCTACAGGATCAGTCTACATTTGATACCATGCCCAAGAAAGGAAAGAAGAAAGCTAAAGTCATTGAAGAAGACTCAGACCTAGAAATCATGCCTCGAGTAGAAATAGTTTATGAAGACACTAGATATGTGACAGGAACTGAGCCAAAATTCAGGTGGGTGCAGATATATCATATTCTTCAAGATCAAAAGGTCCTCGACATAGGCTTGGAGGATTTACCCATGTTTGACAATATATTAAGATCAGGGAGTACAAAAGTATCCATGTGACCAGAGCTATTTCCTTGTGCTAAGGTGATTGGATGGATTTTGTCTAAGGATGATGCGAAAGGGATACTCATTTATAATATTGAAGATAAAGGATTTTCCTCATTCACCCCTACATTCATAGCCAAAGCCTACAATTTGTCAATTTTAGAATTCATCATGACCAATTATTGGATAAATAATTTGACTATTGATTATATCAGATGCACAAAGATGATGATGACGAAGGGAGATTCATTCAGACAAAGGGCATCAGGGGAATATGAGACTACCGGTCTACACACACCATATATGTTGGTAGCCCTAATGCTTAATAGGATCTTCAACAGAGCTGATGGGAAGTTTTAAAATATTGGTTGGGCCCACCTAGGTTGTTTTGTTTTATTCACATGTGGAGAATTTTATGTAATATTTAGTATTTAGTCTAATTTTCCTAGTGAGCACACTAGAGGAAAAAATCTTGTAAACAAAGGGTTAAGGAAGCCCAAGAGACTAGGGTAGTTGAAATGTCATTGATAATTTTCATAAACAGGGGACTTTTTCTAGCACATATATGCTGAAACTTTTTTTAAGAAGAACTACTTCTTTTTATAATAAAGAGAACTGAATTTCACTGGAGGAAGGATTGTATGAGCTTCAAAACGGGTTGAGTGGATTGTTGAATGAAGAATTCTTTATGTTTTGGCATGCTGTAAAAACAGTGAGATCATTCTTAACTTGCTAAATTATTTCTGTGTTTATGAATGATTTCATTTTCTATTATGAATCTTGTACAACTAATGAGTAATGGATGTTTTAAGTTCACATAGCTATCTTTGTGTTATTGTTTCTGCTGTATTTATGTATTCAGAGTTTAATGGCTATCTATAGAATTCTATGTGCAAATAACACAGTACATTACTCATTCTAATATAATTTTTTCTCCCTAGGGATAGTTAGAATATATTAGACTAGTTGTTCTTTGCTTTGGGTGATTGAGGGACAATTTATTCATGTAAGGAGAGAGGTAAGACCCTTAGTAGCTCACTATGCGGCTAACTGCTTGGGAGGTTATTTTTTTGGAAATCACATGCATTTTCTATAGGCACTTGCATTTCATTATAAAACTTAAAAATCACATAAACGATGGACTGGGATGCAACCGGTAAAATAGATTTAAACATTCCTTTAATTCCACGGTAATCGGGCCACTAACTGGATGGATTCCCTTTTTCATGATAAACGATCTAATTGGGAACTGTTATTGGGGAGAATCCATACTATCAGTACCTAGGATTTTACAGGCATCAAAATGAGGGTAGATCAAGAATGGCTTGAACTTTAAGAGGGTCATGTGCAATCTCTTTGTGAGAGACGATGAACCCAAGCAAATGGCCTCCTGGGACACAAAAGATACACTTGAGAGGGTTCAAGAGGATTTTGTACTTGTGACATCGAAGGAAGACTTGCCGCAAGTCATCTAAGTGTTGTGAGCGCTTCTGTGACCGAGTGGTAAGGTCGTCCAGATAAACCAATATGATGTGAACAAGGTCATGGAAGTAGTATGTCATGGTGCACTAGAAAGTGGCTCCAACTTTCTTGAGTCCAAAGGTAATCACTCGATATGTAAATGTGCACCAAGGGGTTGTAAATTCCATCTTGTATCGATCTTCCTTTCAGATATGAATTTGGTTTTATCAGTAGAAACCATCCATGAAGGAGAAGACTTCATGTCTGGTGCATGCGTCAATGATTTGGTCAATAAAAGGAGTTGGAAAGTTGTCCTTGGTACATGCCAAATTCAAATCATATAAATTCATATAGACACAAATAGTACCCTATTTTTTATTCATGGGGACAATATTCAAAAACCAAGTGGTATATGTAATGGGGTAAATGAAGCATGTTGTACGCATCTTCGCAATCTTGGCATTGACCACGCCAACCTTTGAAGGGTGAATGGGTCATTGTTTCGAACGCACCAACACTACATTAGTCTATGTATCAATGTGATATTCCACGATGGGTGGATCCAATCTGGGCATATCGGTATAGTACCAAGCGAAGATGTCACAAAACTCCTGAAAAAGTGTTGTGTATGAAGCGACTTACTTAGGGGAGCATGATGCTCCAAGTGTGGTTTATTCAAAAACCTCTGGGTTGGTTGAGATATTGAAATTAATTGTTGGTGAAATGTTGGCCATATATCTTTCTTCAAAGGCATCGGAAGTTGGGATGGGGTTTTTGAACCAATCCACCTTGTCATGGATGAAATCCTTGGTCTCTACTAAATATTGTTCTAATGTTGACGAAGGTTCCCTAGGGATGAAGAACGAGCGATGGTGCATGTCATCCCATGGGTATTCAAGAGCATACAAGGCTTCAAGTATCTCCTCGTTGTTGCTAAAATATTTATTGGATAGATCCAAGGGATCGTTAATGGTTGCAGAGATGGAAGGGTCGGTGGAGCTAGACACCATGTAAATGGTTGTGGTGGTTGAGGAAGAAACCAGAGGGTGGATCTCCTTGATGACAGTGATTTTGGATTCAAGGGAATGCTTTTGAATATCTCTAAGGGTAGAATGATACTCGGCCAAGTTCGGGAAGTGGTGAGAATAATGTCCATACATTTCACAAAGTGCAGATGCATGGTTTGTCCTTAAAGACTTATTTTTTACTATTGGATGAGTTGGGATGACGACTACTGGAAGGTTCTTGGTGGTATCCATAATGTATAGATGTGTGTGAATGACAGGTATTTCTGGACAATTCTGGATTGCGTGACCCTGTATGTCGCACATGGCGCAAGGTGGATTTGGTTGAGGTTTAGCGGATGCTTTGGTGGTTTTTCCCTGAGTCCTCTTTGGATGAGGCAGGGCTGGTGCAGTAACGAAAGGTGTTTTTGGTGGGCCAGGATTGATTATATACTTGTAACCTTGGAATGTATTCACTTGTATATTTCATATATTGTATTTCATTGGTCCTCGATGTTCCTATCGGGAGATTCATTAATGTAATCAAGTCATGTAAAGTTATATAGATTAACTCTCCTTTATAAGTCAGGGGTAAAGTCTCCACAGTTGTGGGGCACTAGGGTTATTAGAATATCCTATAGAAGTCAGCCCTGGTAAGTTATTTTCAATTCGAAAACTAGTATAAATAGAGAGTGAGCCTCTCTATTTATTACACATACACTCACTCAACTAGGGTGCATGAGTGAGAGAGGAAGTGCTGGCACAAGTGAGAGAGATCAGTTGTTGGAGATCATCTTTACATTTTCAGGTTTTCCTGCTGCCATTGGTGCTCATTCTATCTTTGAGGAAGTTGCAGGGTTTTTCCTTTATGGTTTCCCTGAGGATAAATCTTTGTGTCTACTGTCTCTTGTGATTGATTGCTATGCATGTTATTCTCTCAAATAAGATCCTAAGATCATATTGTTTAAATGATAAAAATCTAACATGGTATTAGAGCTAACCTAAGAACAAGACACTCTACAGCTACAAAAGCTAGGGATTCTTACTTTTTGGGTCTCTCTCCATAATCCATTAGTAAAAGGAGGCTAGGATAACTCTCCATTGAAGGGCGCATCCTTCTATCAAAGCAAAATTTGATTCTGGGCATTTTCAGTTTTTTATGCAAGAAATTAGGGCTTTTTACAGAAGAAGAATTTTTGAGTGAGCCTAGCATAGGATTTCTCTCCTCATCAAAATATAAGTTTAGAGAACAAGTTTGAAGTTTTTGGCTGAGTAAAAATCCAGGGAAGTCAAACCCTAGTTTGACTCCATGCCTTAAAAACCCTAAAATACTAAAACTGGTAGTTTTGGTACATTCACTATATGTCAGGATTGAAGAAGTATTAGGGGGAGAAATTTTCATAGGCCGAAGATAAACTCATGATGTACCCTTTGTAAACATTTCAGCCTTAGATTCAATATATTCTAGGAGATATGATTCCTCCAATTCAGGGTTCGAGCCTCTTCCAAGTTTAATCCCTAAATAGGACACCTAAGGAGAATTGCTATATCTAGGGCTACGAAGGTCCAAACAAAATTTCTCAAGATATTCTAGATAGGGAACAAACTATACTTTCTGTGGTAAATGTTTCAGACCCTGATGATGAAATAGAGACATGTACAAGTCTGTACAAGTTCTCTATGATGAATAGTCCTGAAATAAGTCACCTTGGGAAAACTCTCACAAGTCCCAATTGGTGAAACCAATTCTACTCAAACCTGTGTTGTTAGAAATCAGACAGATGAGGCTACCTTGGTATGAAATTTCAAACACAGAGTGGCAGTGATTTCAGAGATACCATAGAAACAATATCAAGCATTTTTGTAGAGGAAACCGGAAAACTAGGGTTTCCTATTCCAGGAGCTTCCATCCACTATTTTTAGAAAAGGAGTACATTGGACAAATCACCTTAAATAGGATCATATTTCTATCCAATCAAAATTTTGAAATTCCAAGTTATGAAAATTAGGGTTTCTTTGACAAACCCTAGATCAACCAGATCCGGAACCAGGACGGACACCTCAAATCAGTAAGATCTAATCTTTTGTATTTCCATTTGAGGTTCTCAATTAAAATGTCTCATCACACTAGCATGATGTCAAGCTTGGTGAAGATGACAACTTCCAAGATGGAAGTATAGGATCTCACTGGTTCTTGAAGAAAATGAATTAGACACCTACATTAGTGGAGAGGTTCCAGTTCCAGAGGGATATGAGGCTAAATCCTTACACAAGAAGAACTCGGTCAAGGCCAAGAGGATCACCTTATACCACATGTGTCTTCCATAAAGACACTTAAAGAGATATTTGATTCATTGACCAAGCTATTTTGAAGAGAAGAATATAAATAAGAAGAAGTATAGGAACTCAGTGATCCTTGAAGAAATTGACTTGGATCAATATTTCAGTAAGAAAGGTCTAGGATATTGAGGGAGATGAGTCCAATACTAGAGCCAAGAGAATCATTGTAGATTCTATTAAAGATCATCTCATCCCTCATGTGTCATCCCTGAAGACACCAAAAAGAAGTGTTCGATGCTATGACGAAGCAGTCGAAGAAGAATAAGATACTATTATAACCACCTTGAATGGCCTCGCAAGATCATGGGATTCATTCGTTTGAGGAATGTGTGCTAGAAGGAAGTGATTAATTTCAGCATACTCTGGGAAGAGTGCACACAAGAAGAAGCTTGGCTCATAATAAGAGAAAGAGAACATGGGAGCAACTAAATATCTAGATCTCATGATCCAAAGAAGATTGCTCAAGTGATGAGGAATACAAAGGACTCAACTCTTGAAGAACCTCTTATCCATATTAGCATTTGTATAACAAATGATGTTGTTATGAATAAAGAAGATGATGAAGTTGAAGGCTCAAGAAGGAGTCTACCTATGAAATGAATAAAGATAAGTATTCAATTGTCATTTCATGATATTATTTGGTTATGCATTTGTTTCTATTCAGTTGATGTGTTATGCATGATAGAATGTTTGCATTCATGAATATATACTACTAATATGCATGTGATGGGTAAGTAGCCCATGGTGCTATACAACTCTCCATTACTACTTATCTAGAATGAAACCGCTTTGCTGACATATTGGATTAGTGCACAATCTCAATGATGTCATGGTAGAGATGGAAGGCATCTAGAAAGTTTCCGTGATATGGATGAATGTTGTATTGGCTAAAATAGTTGCATGATTATAGCTTTATGCATAATAATTTGTCATTATGAATATGCCTTATGAAATGTTTCTAACCATACAACTAAAGCATTTGACTTGTAGGAAATATCGCATACAATCACCTACAAGAAAAGAAGGATGAGACTTGTTCCAAAGAACAAGTGATGACAGTTCAAGAAATAATACAAAATGAAGAATAATATGATGATACTTTCAAAGAAAGAAAGAGGCTTCAGACATGCTCTAGTTATGTGACATTGTTGAGCGACATCATTGATGCAGAGCCTTTTAGCTATGAAGAAGTAACCATGAAGAAAGGGAAGGAGAGTACCAGTTCAAGAAGAATGATGTCTAGGATGCAGTATCTGTAAGTTTCATCATGTAGTAGATGGAAACATCATGGGATACAAGGCAAGATTCATAGCATGAAGTTTATCATGGGAAGAAGGCATAGACTATGAAGAGGCATTTGCAACCACTAGAAGTTAAGACACATGATAGGAATACTCATGTGTACAAATTAAAGAAGGCCTTGTATGATCTCAGAAGACACTCATGGGATAAAACATATATGAGGAGATTGAAGATCACCTAGATTGATGAAGATATTAACCTTCACTACAAGGTTGAATATGAATTCCTATAGAGGATGACAAGTTTAGAGATGGGTGCGAGAAGAAATTTTGAAAAGGTTCAAGATAGAGGATCTTAGTATCCAATGACCCTAGATGGATACATAGAATATTAGTAGCAAAGGAAGCTACTTGTCACTCCAGTACAGAATGTTTCAATACATAGAGTATGAAAGGAAGAGAGAGAATGATGCTCCACTTCAGAGTGAGTGACTGCAGAAAATCCTAAGGTTCAACATGGTACAACAGGATGGACAGTTTACTGATGGATCTAGGATTTACTAAGAGTAAAGTGGATTCCAACATTTTCTTCAAGGTTAAAGGTGGAAGACCGGTGATGCTCCTGTAATATGTCAATGAGTTGTTCCTACAAAAAAAGAGGAACTCATTAAAGTTGTAAGAAGACTTGCTGCTGAGTTCAAGATGAAGGACTTGTATATGATGCACTACTTCTAGGCATGGATGTGTGGCAGAGTGCAGATGGAATCCCCCTTAGAAAAGGGAAGTATGCAGTGGAGATCCTGAAGAGGTTCGGGATGATGGACTACAAGGCCATGGCCACACCTATGGCATCGAACCTAAAGCTATTGATTGATGCTTCATCAGAGTCGGTTGATGCTACGATGTATCGTTAGATGATTGGGTCCTTGACGTACCTGATGAATACGAGACCAGATATTTGTTTTGCTATGAACACATTGAGCCATGTTCATTTGATGGTTACAAATCATGCAGTGAGGTACCTAAAGGGTGCAGTTGGTTATGGGCTCAACTATGAAGTGAATTAGAAGATTAAACTAGAGGTTTATGTGGATTTGGATTGGGCAGGCAGTGCCATTAATGGGAAGAGAACTTTAGGGTGCTGCTTCAGTATGATTTTAGGTATGATCTCTTGGTTTAGCAGGAATCAGTCCTACATGGCACTGAGTACAGCCGAGGAAAACTATGTTTCCACTTGCTCGACTATTTGGGAGGTAGTATGTTTCTTTTTGAAAACTACTATCTGATTTGATTGATCTAACTTGAATTTTTGTATGATGCAGAGAGGAGCAATGAAGCTCTAGTATGTGATCCAAATCGAGATCTCTCAAAAGAGGGAGTTTTGGCATAGACAGTGAGATAGGTTGTCTGAGCATAAAATCCTGGCGAGGCTCATAGGTTGCTTAGAAATAAACAGTCATGTAGGTTGTCCTCGGATGTAATTGGTCTTGGCAAAGCTCACAGGTTATCCTTGGATGTAATCTGCCCTGATGTGATTCTATGGTATAAATGGTCAGAGTGAAGTTTGAGTACTTTAGGGAGAAGCTTGGTGTTCTCCAGATTGAGGTTCCCTCCAAGGGGAATTGATGAGTCTGTGTGCCCTTCTGACATGGTGGTAGGATTGTTTCCTCTCATGGTCAGATGTAAGTGTTGTGCCCTTTTGACATGGTGGTAGGATTGTTTTTTCCCATGGTCAGATGTAAGTGCTGTTCTATTTTGACATGGTGGTAAGTGAGGCCTCACATGGTCAGATATAAGTGTAGTGGCCTACATCTAGTATGAAAAAGGGAAGGATCTGTAGTGGCCTACATCTAGTATGAAAAATTACTGGCTCTGTAAAGACTCACATCCAGTATGAAAGACTGGCTTTGTAAAGATTCACATCCAGTATGAAAGACTAGCTCTGTGGAAGTACATCCAGCATGAAAAAGTGTTGGATCTGTAGCGACCTACATCCAATATGAAAAAGGACTGGATCTGTAGAGACCCACATCTAGTATGAAAAAGGACTAGCTCTATGGAGGTACATCTAGTATGAAAAAGGAATGGATCTGTAGAGGTCTACATCCAGTATGAAAAATGGTTGTCTCTGTAGAGGAAGACCTACATGGAGGCTAGGCCTACAACTAGCATGAAAAGGGGCTGGCTCTGTAGAACTTCCTGTGATGAGAAGAATTGAGAGATAGCACCATTTGATCGAGATAGCGGAAGCAGTGAGGATGATGATGATCTAGTGATGATCCAGCTTTGATGATGATCTAGTGATGATCTAGTGATGATCCATCTTTGATGATGATCCAGTGATGATCCAACTTTGATGATCCAGCTTTGATGATGATCCAGTGATGATCCAGCTTTGATTATGATCCAGAGAAGAAGACTTGTACTGATGAATTGTGTCAAGAGAATACCTTTCTAGTTAAGAGGGAGTGTTTTTGTATTTGTAACTTCAGAATGTATTCACTTATATATTTCATATATTCTATTTCATTGGTCCTTGATGTTCCTGTCGGAATATTCATTAATGTAATCAAGTCATGTAAATTCATAGAGATTAACCCTCCTTTATAAGTTGGAGGTAAATTCCCCATAGTTGTCGGGAACTAGGGTTATTAGACTCTCCTAGAGAAGTCGACCCTAGTAAGTTAATGTCAAGTCAGAAACTAGTATAAATAAAGAGTGAGCCTCTCTATTTATTACACATACACTCACTCAACTGGGGTGCATTAGTGAGAGAGGAAGTGCTAGCACAAGTGAGAGAGATCAGCTATCGGAGATCATCTTTATGTTTTCAGGTTTTACTACTGCCATTGGTGCTCATTCTATCTCTAAGGGAGTTGCGGGTTTTTTCCTTTATGGTTTCCTCGAGGATAAATCTTTGTGTCTATTGTCTCTTGTGATTGATTTCTATGCATGTTATTCTCTCATATAATATCCTAAGATCATATTGTTTAAATGATAGAATATAACAAGGAGGAGGGCATGACGACATATCAATAGGCTGGACAGGGGTCAACACCACCTAGTGCATCGAAGGGGGGGTGGGTGGTTCAAGGTACCACACCAAAATACCCAGTGTAAATTTTAGTAATTTAAAGTTTCCATAACAATCTTACTCATGATGCCGAAAGGTGGGAAAAAGAAGAGAATTGTATGGATTGGGAGTGAGCCCCAATAATTCCCTGGTGATTGCATTTGAGGTTGCAGTTTTGGTTATGGTGTGGGTAGAATGGTGCTGGACGAGAGGACACAAAAATCTACCGTGTGAGTCAAATTTGGTGGAGGAGGTAATATGGGAAGGAAGTCATCATAGATGTGTCGGTGAACACTACCGGGCCTAGAACCGATAAGGAACTGATGGATACGCTGTCGATGGAGGTATCAATGGTAGAGATGACATGGTCAGGTCTAGCTGGCCCTTGCAGATCATAGTAAGTTAATTGGTATACTGTCACGATATTCCCATCATGAGGGAACATCATAAGGTGAAAGACGGTGGATGCCACAACTCTCATTTCATACATGTAACTATGTCTGAGAAGGAGGTTATAATCAAGCTAAGCGTTGACCACTTCTATGTCAATCAAAATTGTCTTACTGACTAATAATATAGGGACATTCAGAAGAATTCCTTAGGATTTGGTGGAGCGGCCATCATAGGCATGAAGGGAAGTAGTGGATGGTTGGACAGTGGGGGACCCAAGTTTCTGCCAAAAAATGTTGACGTCATGCAGGTGGATGCCCCTTCGTCGACAATACATCGATGGGAAAACAAATTTTTAATTGAGACTAGAATCTGGAAGGCAATGGTGGATGGCATTCTTGGCCCTCCTTGATCCAAATCAAATGCGATCAATATGTAATCAGAGGGATCCATGACACCTAGTGAAGATAACAACACTTTCTGCTGCAGTGGGCACATTTGGAGCACCTCGAGAGTGAACATGGTTGTAGGTGACTAAGACAAGTCATCAACAATGCTGTAATTCAAGGAATCTCTAATAGTGACATTGTTGGTGATGCGTCATATGGGAAACTGTGGTCTTCTGGACACCCCATCAATGGGGGGAGTAGCAAGTGGAGTGGAGTGGACCTGTACTGGTTACATATAGTTTTTATTTTCACCTCTTCAGTTGAAAATGTCATAAGGTGAAGGATACCAGCCTCTGTAGGTGGAGCTGCAGAGGGTGTTGTAGGAGTAGGTGGGGGTAGCGGTGCAGTTGCCACCATTCCTTATAGTGGTAATGGGTTTTGGAGAACCATAGGCATAGGGCCTGGTGGTAGTGGGTTATGTTGATCCTATGCTGCTGCATTAGTGCCTTGTTGAGATTCCTTTTGGAGAAACTACTTGACACATTCCATATGAGGGAATTCATCAATATAGTGACCGTAGATGTTGCATAATTTACATGGATGATTATTTTGTAATAGAGCGGTTCATCTTGGTCGATTAAGCTGTTGGGGGTTTTGCATCAGCGGGTTAACTCTATTGTTGTTAGGAGGATTAGGCTATTGGTCACCTCCTTGTGGTTTGTTGTTACACTAGTTCCTTGCTCAGTTTTCCTTACCCTTCCCTTGTTTGTTATTGGGGGCAGGTTGGTTGGGAATATTCAGCTGCACAAAAACTTGTCCCGAGGAAGTCAAAGGATATGGGGCAAGACCTGAAGCAGCCTACATAAGTGACGCATAGTAGGTTGGAGGAATTGGGAGAGCTACAAATATGATCATTAGTCCTGAATACTGTTGTGTCGTCTAAGTTGGTGCATGGGCATGATTACTTGCTGCAGGCTATGCATAGGAGGTTGTGGCTCTGGACTAAGCCATCATCCTTGAGTAATCGGGTATCTGGTTTGGTTGCGCAACAATAAGGGTGTTGCTTGGGTGTGGTGGAATCATAGGGGGTGCTGCATAATATTGTGGATGTTGGGAGACATAACTGATGACACCATCTACAACATGGGATTCCCCCGAGACATCATGGTGAGAGGTGCCGGCACAGGGAATGTCTAGTATTATGGTGTATAGGTATCACAACTGAGCGTAGATTAAATCAAAATATTGGGCCTTCAATATGGCATCTTCCTCAGATTGGAAACGTTCATAGGCGACGTCCTTGGCGATGGGTTATAGCAAGGTTTTCAAGAACCAATAAAGGAAGATCATGTCATCAACTTGGATCTTGCATAGGATACACTATCACCACCACTCATGGATGTGGACAATGACATGCATAGTGGTATCCTAATGGCAAGATAATAAGATCTCCACGCCTTCATCGTAGTAGACAGGAAGTTGGAAGTATTGGAGGAACATGAAGGTTAGCGAAATGAAGTCAGGGTAAGAGGCTTGAGGTAGCTTGATATACCATTTTGTTGTAGCACCTGTGAGTGTATGTTTGATTAATATTATTATGATCAAGTCATCTACAATGTTGTTTGACGAGCACCATAAATGAAATGACATAATGTGGTTTTGGGGGCACTCACCTGCCTTTCCTTCAAACTTGGGAATGTTCGAAGGAATCTTGGTTAGCATGGGAGGCTAATGGGGTTGATGACTGATTGGGTCATTTGTTAATCGAGCCTAATCCAACAAGTCAATATGAGCGATGAATGGTAGGTTGGACTCAAGGTTGGCTCTAGGGGGACCGACAATGGTTTCGGGGTTAGCAGGAGTAGGGTACCCCTGGATGACTAGGGGCACCTGAGGTTGACTTCCCGTAGTGGGTATAGTCAGGATGATCATGGAAGGGCCACTTCCCCAGGTATATATAGTGGTACCTTTGGAATTGTGGGAGTTGGAGTCGGCCGCCACTAATGGGTAGCATTCCCACTGCAGCAAGCACAATGGTGTTGGGACCACTGGCAGGGATATTGGTAATGACATGTGGTAGGGACATGGGTCCACTACCACTCACCCCTCCAAATAAGGGATCAGGATTTGTGCCATCCATGGGGCTAGACGGTGCAATGAACAGGTTCAGCTTGGATTGATAGGAATTTGAGTTGAAATCAGAGGCTATGTGGCCTTCTAAAGGTGAGGAAGGTTGTCCAAGAGGACCTCGACGGTGATGGTATAAAGGTTTGAATTGAGGGGAGTTCCCCCTAAGTCGTGAGGAAGAACATGGTGCATTAATGGTGGCTTATGGTAGTAACTGGTAATGAATTTTGGACCTTGATTTAAATGGATTCCTATTGGGTCACAGGTGGTCACTCGGCCACCAAGACTGCCAGACAACAACGCTTAGATTTTTCCTCACAAGGTTGTATCTAGTCAATCAGAATGGGTCATTTCCTGTTTCGTTTAGAAATTCCTCTCATTGGCTAGCTACTTTGGGGTTCCTGTGGTACTCCTCATAATGATTTTTAGGGAAAATCCCAAGTGCTTACCATAGTTGTTGTGATTGAGACTTATGTCCCGAACTGAAATATTATTTAAGTAAATTGGTTACTTTTATGGTTCGCTCGGGGTTATGAACCAAGTTTTGTTGGATTATTTGGTGTGAGTATGTGCACTTATGTATGAATTTTTTACTTTTACTTTCAATTATGCAATAAGAAAATAACACTAGTTTCCCTGCAAGGAATAAGCAAAGGGTTTGAGCCAAAACAGAGTTGAAATGTAAAAAAATCACAACAAAGTGTAAGACCAATTGCGATAATGAGTATCTGACTGTAACTTTTGTGAACCAATAGTGTGAATACCCCACTTTTGTATCCTTTAAACCTAAGAGGGAGTTTTGGGTTCTCATCAAAGTGGAAACAAGTTCACCCATAGATCCATAGGTCACACCCCAAATTCTCGGTGCTTAACAAGGAGGACGCAAACACCGTGAAACCCCCAACGGTTTCCACTCCCTGTAGCTTCCAAGGTCACTTGTTTTTAATGGAAAATAAAAATAACAAAAATTGATGCCTATTGCTAAGCTTACTCAACCCCCTACCTTATCTTAGAAGACCTTGGAGGCTGATGACTTAGTAGAGGAGGAGGGGATAATTAAGAATGTTAATTTCCATCTTTTAATAATGAAATACAGAATTTAAAATTGCGGAAACTAACTTAGAAACAAACAGATTGCATGTAAAATTTTAGACAGCAGTGACTGGGCTGCTAAGACAGTCTAAACATAAGTAAAATGGATTAGAAATAGACAGGCAACTTCTCACTGCTGGACAATAGCGACTGGGTCGCACAAACAAGCCATAAGTAGCGACTGGGTCACTTCTACTACTAAAAAAATCCATGACTGTGCCATGGGAGGAAATTCACACCTTTTGGGACTGTAGTCGTGACTTGGGTTGCAAGTTTCATCCTAAAATCAGTGACTAGGTCACGATTTTCAGCCCAAAAGTAGCGACTGGGGTCGAAATGGAAAAAAAATTTAAAAATGGGTCGACAATGGATGACAGGGATAGGAACTGGTGCCATACAGACTTAGATCGGTCTTGTGGGGGTTCGACCAGGGACAACTGTGGAGAAAATACCCAAACTACTTGCAACATAAGGGATCCTATGGGATCAACCAGTATGGTCATAAAAACTGTAGTCAGGTTTTCACCCTAGCTATGTGCAATAACACCTCTCTTCCATTAAAGGGACATAAGGGTAGAGTTCAAATGGAAACAAACAAAGAACATTAGTAAAAATAAACAAATTAAGATGACTATGCTAAAAATTAAAATAAAAGCAAGAAAATTATACCCTTTGTTTGAAAATGGGTCGTCGTGCCCTGATCTTTGGATATGGGATGCCTCTCCACAAGGATGAAAGGTACGGAGGATGCCTCAACGTACGGGATGGGGAATGACATGGATATCAAATGATGGTTGGATGGTGTGAGTATTTTGAGAAGAGTGGGTTCTTAATGTACTCACTGATTTGAATAATGAAAAAATGGAATAAGAATCTTGTTGATGGGAACCTCCACCCTATTTTTTTAATTATTTTTTGGCCTTATCTCTCTTTTAGGGTTTTGGAACCCTATTTAGGGTTTTTAGCCCCCTTTTCTATGTTTTATCTCTTTTTGGGTCTTTAGCCCCTTTTATGGGGTTTTAATCCCCTTAATGGGTTTATAGGCCCTTTTTAATGTTTTTGAGCTTTTTGAGAGAGAATAAGGTTAAACCATAGGTGTGGAGGTAAAAAATGAGGAAAAAATGATATGGAAATGATGTATTTATATAGTTTAGGCTATGTAGAGCTAGTTGAACCATTTTTTGCGTTAATAACAGGTAGAAAGGTTCGAAAAGATTCAGAGTAAAAACACTCTATTAGAGAACATATTAGAGCAAATCAAGAAGGAACCTTCCAGAATATTAGGAAAAACAATTCAAGTTAAGGAACAAGAATCCACTCCAATGAAAAAAATGATCAACAAAAACTCCTTCTCGACACCTAAACCATAAAAATCATTTTGACCAATGACATGGTAAAAATGAACATAAATGGAGGAGTTATGAATTTAGAAGAGAAAGAACACAAAATGAACAAGCTAAATAGAAAACGAGATATCCCATATAATGGAGCGATTAACAAACAAATCCAATAAAGATAGATCTTGGAAGGACATCTTCACAAATGATGTGTCAATTTTTCTTTGGAATTTGTAACTCATAGTGTTTCATTTCATCATGTGTTGCAGTTACTAACATAAATATTGAGAAGATGTCATTACAGATAAGAAATCAGATGTAATCCTTGTCTTCAATAAATATTTGAGAATAAACCTTCCCTTTAGGGGAAGGAAATGTAATGAACAAAATATATAATAAATATGCATTAATAAATATTCATCATTTAAAAATTAATTAAATAATTAAATGGAAAGGTAAATGAAGAGGCACCTTATGAAAGGTGGCATCTCATCACCAAGGAAACCCTTGCATGGGTATTTATACAAGCATTATTTCTCATGTAAATCATCAGTCATATTCATGGATTATTTGTATTTTCAAAAGTGGAAGTTCAAGAAGTTCCAATAAATGGATTATTACAGTTACAGGGGCTATCCAAGGGGCTTCGATGCAGGATTTTACCCAAGTAGTAAAGGGGAGGGTGAAACCAATGTGGTTCATTACTTGAAAAATGAAATTTTACCTTACCCTGTCAAATGCATTAGCTAGATCCAACTTGACAACCATACCTTTTTTACTTCATTGGATACTCGAATGGATTGCTTCTTGAACCAGGATGATGTTGTCAGCAATTTTCCTCCCTTTAAAAAAACTTCCTTGATTTTCAGGGATGATAGTGGGGATAATTCCTTTTAGTCTATTGGCCATGACTTTGGATATAATCTTGCATCCAATGTTACAAATAGAAATAGGTCTAAAACGATCAAATGAGAGGGATCCTTTTTCTTGAGGGATGAGAGAAAGAAAAGAATAATTTTTGCTTCCTCCAACCTTGTTGTGGATCTGATATTTTAGGATGTTACAGAGAGAAACTTCTTATGGCTTGGGGTGTACTAAAACAAACTGAATGACACCATAAATCAATCCTTTCCAATATGCAAGAGAAATAAAGACATCTAACACTAAGGGATATGAATCATGCATTATTCCGTATGGTTTATGTAGATCCCTGTTGAGCATTTCTAATCATGCTTGTATTCCCAATTCGTTCTCAACAACATCAAACAAGACAAGCATGCTATATATTAAAGTGTTAGTCATACTGATGCATATATAATCAATCATGTGTATGCAAATAAATACATTCATGGATACAATATTCATATTTATGCACATGTATTGGACAGGAAATGGATATTTCTATTAATAAAAGTAGAGATACAATAGTGACAACCTCTGTCGGCACTTCTTCTAACCCAAGAAACTAAGTCCTCCACCTTGGCCTCCACCACTTCAACCCTCCATCTCTCAATGGAAAAATTACAAAGAAAATTAAATATTAGGAAGAGAAGCATTGTGTTCTCCAAAGGGACAAAGGGATGTAGACTCAAGCATAACAAGTGAGGAAACAATGGACTATAGTTTCCTTTCTGTAAATTTTATCCTCCTTCAATGGATCCAAGAGGCTTAATATTTAGCACTCCAAATATGCAATGGAGGGTCAAGTCCAAGCATTCTCAAGGCATATGGATGGCCAAGAGTCAAGTTATTTAGGACTCTATGAAGAAAACTCCAAAACAATTGGATTTATGCACATTTCCTGATGTACACGGGTTTGGGCTCAAAAGCTGTATATACATGCAAGTATAGATTTAAAATTTATGTATACACATATACAAGTATCTTTATGGCCTTCCCTATCCCTTTGTAGACTCTTTGGACCCCCTTTTTCCCATATTATACTTTTATGTTCTGATCAATAAATGGTTTGGGGAAGTTATCCTTAGGATACGATCGATTCAAGTCTTTGAAATCAGTGCATACACTGATGATTCCCAGTTTCTTGTCAACTAGAATGGTATTTGACACCCATTCAGTCAAGGGAACGGGATAGATGAAGCCAGCCTTAAGTAGCTTCTCTATCTCTGCCTTAATAGAGGGTGATTTCCTAAGATTCATCGCAAGCAAATATTTTCAAACAAGTTTATCATCCAAATAGGTTTTAATTTCATGTTCAACAATGCGAGGGTCAGTTCCTGACATCTCCTCATATGACCAAGAGAAAACATCTCGAAATTCTTTAAAAATATTGGTGTATGTTTCAATATCATCGGGGGAACAATATTCCCCAATGTACACTTTCTCAATATTTCCAGGAATGAGATAAATGTTGATAGCTATAGTAGGTGACAAGTTGGCCATGTTCCCTTCTGCATACCTACTAGAAGAGCCTAAGGGGCTACCAACTTTCTCGCTTAGAATCTCCCTATAGTCATCACACTCTACGAAACCAAGCTTAGGAAGAAATTAAGATCTACGATGCAAACCTCCCCAAGGTTTTTATAAACCAGACATAACTTCAAGAATAGCCTCATCCATTGGAAAAATGTGATCAAATCATTGATGTGAGTGAGATGATGCAACCTGCAAAGAAGGAAATGCATAAGGGTCCTCCTCCTCTGTCCACAAAGAGGAAGGACTAGGATCTACAACAAGACCAAGATTAGCTTGATAAGCCATCAAGTATGTAGATAATGGCATGTTTGTCTTGACAAATCAAGAGCCTTCATTCAAAGTACTTAGAGAAGGGAGAGTCCAAGGATCACTAGTGGAAAATGAGAGATTAGTGACTACGAGACCAAAATTTTTGGTCATCACAGTTTTTTTAAAGGGATAAATGACCAAAATTGATAATTCTAAGTTAACTAACTAAAAATGACCAAGATAAATGACCACTTTTGGTCACAGGATAAAAACCAACTAAAAAGACCAAGATAAATGACCAAATTTGATCACAGGATATCTAGACTACAAATGACCAGATACAATTGGTCATTTATTTGGTCGTTTTTAGTTGTGTTACTTCAGCAATGGAAAAAATTACAAATTTGACAATGAATTTGTACATTTTATTAAATTCTAACACTACAGATGGATTCAGGGGCCCGTACAATGTATATGGATTTAGAGAAGGGTCTCTGAATCCATCTGCAGTGTTAGAATTTAGTAAATAAATAATGTACTATCATAATATCACTCCCCTCATAAATACATCAACAATTTATCGTTATAATTCATTCTCAAAATACTAGACAACATGCAGTTGGTTTCTCTGGGCTTGAAAAAGAGTACTAATGATTTTGTTTTCTTAAAAAAAAAACTATCATCATTAACATATAAAACATTAATATATAAATATAAAACTTCATATATAAACAAACATTAATATTTAAATTCACAATTATAAACTAAAATTAAAGTCTATGTTATACTAAAACACATTTAAAATATAATATTATTAAAAAAACATTAATATATAAATATAAAATTTCATATATAAACAAAACATTAACATATTCACATATTCACATATATAAATTAAAACCAAAGTTGAATAACATATTTATGATATAATATTGTAAATAAAAAACAAAATAATTAAAAAAATGTTAATACACACCCTAGCCGTGATAAAGATCCCTTTGACAAATGTTGGATATGAAAGACCCCAATGATTATCCCATTCTAGGTGGTTCACCAAGCCTAAAATGCTCTTCCCACAAGCGAGGTGGAACAATTGGTATACCCAGCTATTAGGGAACACTCCAGGTGAAATCCCATAATTTGGTCGCCCGCCACAGTTCTCGAGTGTGGTTTAATGATGATGGCCACGAAACCCATAACAATATGTCTCTATCTACTTCACTACATGGATGTTTGGCTCCATTGGTGCCAATTTTGTTTTTTATGATGGTCGTGAAAAGTCTCCATCTGCTCCACTACATAGAGATTTGACTCCATTGGTGTCAACATTTTGGCCATGGCTCGATTGGCACCAAATTTTCGGCGAGGGTTTTATGATGGCAGTGAGGGAAATCCATTGGTGTCAAAATCTTGGCCATGGATCGATTGGCACCAAATTTTTGGCGAGGGTTTTATGATGGCAGTGAAATCCATTGTGTCAAATTTTTGGCCACGGCTCGATTGGCACCAAATTTTCGGCGAGGGTTTTATGATGGCACTGAAATCCATTGTGTCATTTTTTGGCCATGGCTCGATTGGCACCAAATTTTCGGCAAGGGTTTTATGATGACAGTGAAATCCATAATAATATGGCATGATCTACTCCTCTATGTAACGATTTGGCTCGAATGGCATCAATTTTTTGGCTTTGGTAGCAGGATAGGGCATTTGGGTTTGAGGGGCGATTCAATAAATCAAGCCTATTAGAGAATGTGTTTGGGGTTTGGGAAATTCTCTATATATCTTGTTGTCATTGAAAAAGACACAACGGCACATGACAGAATGTGTGTAGAAATAATAGATCAATGCTATGTGCAATGATGCTAAGAAGAAGCACAGGAAATAGATCTTTCTACTAAGAATTCTCACAAGCATACACAGGAAAATAAGAGAGAAGAAAAGAGACTGAATCACATGAATGAAGAGATGAATATTGGTGTGTATCCTTCCATTGAATAATTATGACTAATGGAGTACATAAATAGTACATCCCTCATGGGGAAGTCGAATTGTATGGAAACAACTCATAAATCTCAAAAAGGCTGACTTACCAAAATATAGCAAACCCCCATAGGTGGATAAAGCACTTGCTAAATCTATCAAGAACCTCACGAGTTGGCAAAAACGTGAGTGAGTTGTCAAGGAGATGGAAGTAACATGCTAATCCTAGAAAATGGAGAAAAACTAATGGAGGATGGGTTGGAAACAAAAGCACCCAGTTTCCTAGTTGACTAGCTTTTATCTTATCCATAGAAAAACATGATAAAGCAGAAAAAGCAGAATCTGCTATAAGGTCCTGCATACTAATTCTAGATGAACCTAGAATTAGAAATAACTCATTCCTAGGATATAGATGGCATGCATTGACTTTAAGGTGCCACCTAATTAAGCTAGTGGGTAAATAATTAATCAATAATGATTAATTATTTTATCCTAAGTTGTGAGTGGGTTTAATATATTCCAACACCCCCCTATAAGTCTGACTTTATGATGGTATGAAAAAAAGTATGGATGCATATAGGGCCCAGCAACAAGGCTATGGTCACCCTTTTACAATTATTATGTCCAGAAAAGTGAGGAAAGAGGCAAAACCACATGGGGAAAATCCTCCCTCAAGATAGGACAAGGCACAAAATTTGAAATATGTCTTCAACATATCTTCATCTTCACTTTAATTAGCTGACTGAACTGCTTCTGAATGAAGGGCTTGCTGAAGAAATCATGAACTCCATGATCATGCGCTGGAGTGTAGAACCTGCAAGAAGGAAGAGGAGAGACTCCTTGTATCTCATCAACTGATGAAGTAGGAGCATTATTTGAATGCTTCCTTCTGCTGTCAAACTCTGATCTGCAAACATAATTTGAAATGGAAAAGAGATTTATGCATACTCCTTTCCAAAGAGTACAAAAAATAAGGCAATTTATTTCACACCCAATTCCTTGAATAGCTGCAAAATTGTGATGTGAATCACATGTCAATCTTTCAATCTGATGTAGCACCTGTATAGATATGATATGAGGCAGATAAAACTCTGATATATCAGAAATATTAACATATGGAACAGCAAGGACAAAGTATTCAATGGCTCCATGAGGATATAGGGCTAGACTAGGAAAATTATGAGCAACTGGGGAAAATTGATAAGTGTAAAAATCTAAATGATGGATGGGCAGAATGAGATGTTCACAATCTTCAAGAAGGCTCTGAGTATTGATGCCAAGAACAAAGAAGGATATGCTGAAGCACATGATATCAAGTATGGTAAGTGGTATGACACAAATAAGGCTTGATGTGGCTAAGCAAACATCTTGGAAGTCACTGGGTTGCGCACCATCAATGAGAGAGGCATGCAAGAGGTGTAAAGAATCTGGCACATAGATATCAGAATCTAAGATGGGAGATTGAGAGAAAAATGAATGGGTTATAGGATCATAATCAATATCAGCAGCAACTCCATATGTTACTTCTTTTTCATCAATAGTATCACAAGAAGAAAAATCACCTTCAAGAGACACAGAAAAAGATGGCTCTTCAATATTTGCTTCTTCATTGAAGGAGGAAGCATTCGAATGAAAGAGGGAATCAGCAACATGAAATGTATGAGAAAATTCTTCATCATGATCAAATTCATTAGATAATGTGGAGGCCAAGAAATCTTAAGAAAGAGAACAAGAGGAGATGCTAGGTTCGCTCCATGCTTCATCTTCAATTTCCTGCAAACCAAAAGCTTTGTCCAAAATTTTCAAAAGCTCAAATGGATATTCAGCAGAATCTATGAGATCATATATATTTGGAGACATTACCAAACACATAATTCCATAAGCTCTATCACAATTATTTATCCAATCAATCTTCTCTTCATAAGACTCAGGTTCACTCAATGCACCAATGGAGACATCAAAGAGACATTGCCTCTTCAAGTATGCACTCATCTTTGGTTTCCAATAAGCATAGTTGAAAGGAGATAGTAGAGGAAATTTTGAATCCATATTGAAGTTGTTGATATGCTCTAGCAAATACTCTCTGCAACCTGCAAAACAAACTAGGAGAAAATCTTGTAAGCTAGACATGCTCTTCTTCAAAGAGGGATAGGAGACTGGAAGCACTCCTCAACTTTGTAGAACTTGATAAACCTTGTACCTATGATACCATGTAGAAATGATAGATCAATGCTATGTGCAATGATGCTAAGAAGAAGCACAGGAAATAGATCTTGATACTAAGAATTCTCACAAGCATACACAGGAAAATAAGAGAGAAGAAAAGAGACTGAATCAGATGAATGAAGAGATGAATATTGGTGTGTATCCTTCCATTGAATAATTATGAATAATAGAGTACATAAATAGTACATCCCTCATGGGGAAGTCGAATTGTATGGAAAAAACTCATAAAGCTCAAAAAGGATGACTTACCAAAATAATGCAAACCCCCATAGGTGGATAAAGCACTTGCTAAATCTATCAAGGACCTCATGAGTTGGAAAAATCATGAGTGAGTTGTCAAGGAGATGGAAGTAACATGCTAATCCTATAAAATGGAGAAAAACTAATGGAGGATGGGTTGGAAACAAAAGCACCCAGTTTCCTAGTTGACTAGCTTTTATCTTATCCATAGAAAAGCAGGATAAAGCAGAAAAAAACAGAAAAAAGCAGAATCTGCTATAAGGTCCTGCATACTAATTCTAGATGAACCCAGAATCAGAAATAACTCATTCCTAGGATATAGATGGCATGCATTGACTTTAAGGTGCCACCTAATTAAGCTAGTGGGTGAATAATTAATCAATAATGATTAATTATTTTATCCTAAGTTGTGAGTGGGTTTAATATATTCCAACAACGTGGAGGCTCCTAAAGAGGCTGACGAGGGATTTGCAGGCACAAAATTCAAATCTAATTCTCCTTCTTAGGTTAGTAAATTCCCTGTTTCCTCTGCCCTTGTTTTTTTATGTGCCTTGAAAGTATTCTCTGTCGATGTGAGGAGGAAATACATTGATTTAGCATGATTTCACTACTACATTTCGATCCAAAATCCAACAGAAAAATCTGACGGCGCGTGGATTTCTCTTTTTAAACTTACCAAAAATCACAAGGATACATTTTTTTTTGTAAATGTGGCCACAAGCGTCGGTGAAGCGACGACTATTCTCATAACCGTCGGTTAAGTGACGGTGCGTTAGTAAGCGTCGCTTAAGCGACGACTCCTTTAATTGGTCAATGATTTAACATGGAAAGCGTCGTCGCATATCCAACGCTTAGGTTCATTTCCTACACATACTCATATAGTTATAGGAGATTCAACCATAATTATTAACCACTTGTTTCACAACTCAAGTTTTATAGATCCTACTCTCCTTAGACTAGTCCAATGAATGTAATTATTGGAAAAATGCTTTGAAACAATATCTTACTATTACGTTTTGAAAAGAAAAATACCATGGCAAATTTGTAGGTGAATCTTGCACCTCATTTGGAAAAATAAAAATCAAAGAAAAAGGGGGGGGGGACTAATCTTTAGTCACCTCCCATGAGTCATAATATTTAATCAAAGGTTGAAATGCATAATTGAATTTAAGACAAGTGGTGACCGTAGAGAATTGTGGAGTCGAGCCCTTTAAGATTCACATCAACCATGGCACCTCTTCACCTCGCACTTCAAGGATTTGATTTATTTGCAACAGAGATGCGACACCAAAATGGAAGTGGGATTAATTTAGTAATTTAGGTGTCAACTTGATGCATCATGGGGATATTTATTTGTAGAGCTTGGTTATATCTAATGCTGCTCGGATGCTTTGTTTACTTTGTGTTTGTTGTTTAGGGCTCGTCTTTGTTGCTAGCTGAATAGTAATTGTAGAGGACCCTTCCCTTTCTCAATATACATCATATACCTTGGGTTTGATGATGCGTTGGGGATTTCAAAGGAATTTTCAATCATTATAGAGGATCCTTGGTTTTGGGCCAATGATATGGAGAACCACATTCACCTAAATCGATATGATATTTGTGAAGTTTCAGACTTGTGAAGAGGGGTTTGTCATTGTGAGCAACATGCAAAAGGAATGCAAGAATGTCATGGCCTATTAATAATTATATTAGAGAAATGGAGGAAGAATCGAGAGAGAGGCCAAGACGATGAAAAATACTCATGGAACTAGTACAATTGAAATATAGTAGATATAGTACAATTAAATTGATTAACAATAGATAAGGTATCAATAAATTAGTTAAGACAAATAGAAGGTCACACTATTTATTGAATTATTTTTGAAACAATAAAAAACATTTACTAGTTTTGTATTATTATGTTTTTTTTCAAACATGACAAAGCTTATCATAACTTCTCTTACAAGATACCTTACATCCAAAGAAGAATATAGATCATGAACCTTCAATATTATATTATCAATTTAGATAATTATTTTAGTACTTTTTTCTCCATACAAATACACCATTCTCTATGAAAATAAGAAAATTAATCTTTTATCGACCAATAGTGCTTCCCACCAAAATTCATCCACAAGAAGTTAGCCCCAGTAATATCATGGTTTTGTCATCATGTTGCTATGCCTCTAGTCACAATTTCGACAACCCTCACCGGGATCTCCCTCAAAATTCTACTTCAATGGTGTTATGAATCTTCCTCAATCAGTTTATTGAATGTCCTTTCAAACAATCGGTTCTCTGTTAGTTTTCTTGACCGACTCTGATGAAGATTGGGGATGAAAGTTCAGGGGAGGATGACTCTGATGAAGATTGGGGTAAAAATATGAAGAATGTGGTTGGTGTCGATGACAATGAGAGCAAAGAAAATGAGAGTTTCGAAGAAGAAGAATCGGTGGAACAAAAACGCAAGAGAGAACCCGTAACTACCCAGAAGGGAGATTCTCGCAGAAAAAGGTTTAGGAAGAAAAATTATGGCAAGTCTCCTAGTTGTCGATTAAAATTAGACATCCCTAGCAACAAATTGCAAGGGGAAGTGAAATCAATTACTCTCACTGCCTGTAAGCCTGTTGACTCAATGCAGGAGAATACAAATTGCATGAAACCTTTGAGGCAGGATGATGGCAACAGTATCTATGAAAAGCTGAAGTATGTACAAGGTAATGTCACCTTTATTCCCTTGTCCAATGTATTTTGTGTTTCATTTATTTCTTACAAATTATTTAAAAAATGAGCACCCAGGAGTCTCTGATTTCAGGGCATTGGGGGAATGAATGGCCTAGTGTTCCCCACACATTCACATTTCACTGAGTTTTGTAAAAGTGGAGATATTGAAACTCATTCTATCCATCCCATCAAATATGAATCTACAATGTACAATTTCTTATGTATACATTCCACAGATCTGATACCTACATGTGACGGTTGGTTCCTAGTGTATCAAATTAAAATATCAAACACAGTTCTAGTCAGTGTGTAATTTGAAGCAAGGGCCTTCGAGGAGTATATTGCAAGGTAAGGGTACCTCTCTCTCCCAAAGCCA
This sequence comes from Pseudotsuga menziesii, assembly GCA_001517045.1. NCBI lineage: Eukaryota > Viridiplantae > Streptophyta > Pinopsida > Pinales > Pinaceae > Pseudotsuga > Pseudotsuga menziesii. Next base: position 1,971 of record LPNX010891336.1, on the reverse strand, counting down.
TAGTCATTGAAGGTCCTGGCTCTATGTAGAGACTAGACGAAAGATGACCTCTGGGCAAAATGGGTGGACTCTGAACTCCACTTGAATAGTGGGTTGGGAGACTATCCTTTTGCATCATATGATATGCTTGAGGAGCATGGTTTAATCTCTCTCCATTCGGGCCTAGTCAGTTAGTAGCAAGCTGGGTCCCTAGATCTTTGAACCGTAGAGTACCATGGGTAAAGTTTAGATTGAATGTCCTGAATTGATTCTCAAAACACAGTTTCTTGATGAGGTCTAGGGAGTTGTACCCTTTGTCAAGTCAAGGATAGAGAGGTTTTCACATGCTAAATGAGGCCCCATGAAGTGGACACTCATGTAGGCGTAAGCTCTTGCAATCTCAATCTCTACCCCCGAAAAGTAGAAGTGTAGGTTAGAGAGAAATCTCCTCAATGCATTGAAGATCATGACCTTGTTTTGCCTAGGTTGATCCTCAACTTTTGATGGTCACAAAAACTGGCCAGGGCATTAATTTGTCTTTGTAGATCCCCAAGAGAAGAGGCCATAAATATTGATTCATTGGTGAAAGGAGCAGGGAAATCAACACTTGATATAGAAGGCAACAGGCAGCCATTTCCAACCTTAATGTGCTTGTGGATGAAGGATTCTAGCTGGTCAATGTAGACCCCAAAGAGGGTCCTTTGCTCCTCCTAAGAACTAATTTGATCAAAGGTGGAGTTTTTTAGAAAGGTTTTCTTTTACTCATTTGTCAGAAAGTGATCACCTTATATTAATAGGTTTGCCAACCTTGCGCTTAAAAATCACTATTAGGGAATAAGAGGGGTGATGACCTGATCATGTGGCAGGCATATAAAGAAAGCGAGATTTAAGAAGTAGATAAGCTAAAAATATTTTGACTAAATAACATAAGAATTTTCTGAATATTACTTAATATTTAAACTCATTGTCTCTTGATCGTAGTCTGTCCAACAAATCCCATCAATATAGCAAATTGCTAACTCCATAGTGTTGTCTTTACTGCATCTATATTCAAAGGGAGACTGTTGTTTCTATTGAATTTTGAAGCAGTAATAGATGAAAGAAAAAGATCATATCATGAAGGTTTTCAAAACAAAAT
>LPNX010891334.1:37130-49474 GCA_001517045.1 Pseudotsuga menziesii | reverse complement strand
TGGGAGGAGAGAAGGTACCTACCGTGCTCCCATGGATGAGGGATTTAATACCTATATGAGAGGGGAAAGATGTTAGGAATATTCCTCTTTTAATAAGTGAGCCCTTTAACACACTTTTACATAGTTTCTTTTTGTCATTTACCCCCAAGGAACCTGAAAGGTCATGCATGGTGACTGGCTCTAGTTTTGACATCACACTCTAAGGAATAAGACACCATCCTGAGGCACCTGCATTGTAACACAATTTGGATTTGGAGGTCTAAGTGAAAAACCAGGATAAACTTTAATCAGTAGGATCTAAATTCATTTGGATAAAAAACACTCCAAAGTTACCATAATACAAGTGACTCACTTGAGCTATCCCTTTTACACATGTAATGGATATCAAAGTTTTACAAACAAATTCCTTTGACCATGAAAATGAAAGTGCAAAATCAAACTGGATAGAAGACTCCCTGATTTGGATGAGGGACTGAAAGGTCCCTGGTCGGATGATGTATTCGATTTGTTGAACATCTTATGCGAATTAGGTGGTAATTTTTAGGGTTCCTAACAAAGGAACACAATCAAATGATAAACAAAACCAAATACACACAAGATAGATGAAGCGTGAGATTGCATTTCTCATCAACAAAAGTTCATATAAATACAATGAGAGTGACACTTGGTTTCATCTTCCACGGTATGTCTTGGACTTCTCTTAATGTATTTACCTATTCGCTGTGAATCTTGGTCTTCACGTGAATAGTAAATACAATAATACTAACCCTAAAGGATTAAGTATTCCAACAACCCCCACCTTAATTTAAAGGGTGTATGTGGGTCCAAAAGAGAGATGCAACCTAGAAAAGGACAATTGCAAATCGTTGAAGAATCTCTTTGAATCAAAGGTTAGAAAAAGTTGATGTCTTCTACTAAATGGGTGGTTTAAGGCTGACCACAAACTATGGAACTTGGTGATAAATCTGATTCTAGCTGAGCGGTTTTCTGGAACTTGGCTCTGACTTAGGTTCTTGCTTCGAGGTTTCTGGAACATTTTGAAGGCTAGCAAAACTTGTAATTCTTCAACTAAATGATGGTTCAATGATGACCACAATATTTGGAACTTGGCTCTAAAGCTCATAGGTTTTTGGAACATTCCAAAAGCTAGTAGAATCTAATTCATTATACTAAATGGGTGGTTTTAGGCTAACCACAAACCAAATGGAGCTTAGTGGAACATGGCTCTAGCATGGTTCAAGCTCACTTGTTCCGGCTTGCTTATTCTCGCTTGCTTGTTTTTGACTATCAGTCATACCCCTTGTCACGAACAAGGTGAGGAGAGGAAAATCTCTCAATTGCAAGATGTGTCATTTCTTGTGAATGAACTCTTCAGTATGGCATATAAATTTTCTTGGATGTTGATGACCATTGCCAAGAAGCAATCCACCCATAGTGAATCTTCTTTTTTCAGGTTTCTTCAACATGAATCATCTATCTGAAGAGTGGGTATGTTTTCCACAATGCTTGCAAGGATGAAAATCAAAACACTTATCTTCCATAGGACCAACTCAATCACAATGTTGACATGTCAAACTTTGAATTGAAGTGGATGACGTTGAACTTTCTTTTAGAAACATAACACTCTTCTTAAACTGGATTGGCTTCAAGTAATATGTAATGTGGACGGCCACTTCCTTGTCATATGAAACACTGGTTTTATTTTGTTTTCGATGATCTCTTCCCTTGGTACATGTTTTTTTTGTAGCCACGACATTCATAGTGCTCCACATTCCAATGCGGCCTGTCATGATTGCTAGAGACATTTGAACCGCGTGAGAATGATCTGCGATTCTGCACAGAATACCTAGTTCTGGTCTTGAGATTTGGAATTATGTCTTTATATTAAAAGGCTTTTAATGCTCCGGACTCCACCGATGGAAGATATAACGGGCTGAGCTGGTAAATAAAATCCTGGTCCAAATGAGTGTTATTAGTCCCGTCTGGTATTTATGATGTCAAAGAGTTAGAGTGGTCGGCCTCCTTGTGATTTCGTTATGTTCACAAGCCCTGGTATCAGTTACATATCTGACAAATGCATGCTTAAGCTTGTAGTTATTTGATATCAGAGCTGTTTCCTTCACAACATCAGTTGAGCTTCAAAATTCCTTGAAGAAGTACTGCAGATAATGCAAAAGAAGAAGATAGGAACAGGTCAAGGGGAGGTAAGTTGTAGCTTGACTTTGTTTTCTTTCTTTCTCTGTTTTCTTTTTATTGCATTTTAATGTTTACAGTTGGAATATATAGAATGTTTCATTGTTAAATTTATTATAGCTATTAAATTTCTTTCTTTTTAAGCATAATTCGGTGTGAGTTTTGTTTGGGAATATATCTAGATACAAGCCATTTGTAAACATTTCATAGCTTCACCTTCATCAAACTTTTATCATCATATATTCAGTGTAAGATGCTTTGTCTAGATAGATATTATGTTGTTCTCCATTATATGGCTTGAGACCTTTGACTTTATGGCTACATACAATAAATAAAAGTGGAATGGCTTTACAAGGTTTGAGATTAGCGTGATTTTCAAATCTCTGTTTCTTATGTGTCATTGTTATAGAAAATAGAAGTGTACTTATGAATTTTTAACTGTAGTTAGTTTGAAGTTGGATACATCGAGAGTCCGAGATCCAATAATTAAGTTATGTATATATTTTAGAATTTTGGGGTAGACTATTATTTATGTTTTTTCATCTATGATAAAAAAATGATACAAATGTACTATCCAACAAGGTTGGAATTTCATTTCATCTTTATTTTTCAAACTAATTTTTTTTGACATTTCGAGCTTTTATCTTTCTTGTCACATAAAGTTTCATTAAAATAGTTACCCTTCAACCATGAGGTAGAATTCTTTCATTAATAAATTTTTATTAATGAATTTAAGTAATAAAGAAATTAGTTTTTATTATATATTTAACAAAAATCTAACAAAATTACTTATAAAAAATAACACAAACCAATAATTGACACCCACCAACATTGTGTAATATACAATCACCAGCATTCGTATTACCTGCAATTAAAATTTGAGTTTGGGAACCGGTTTCAAAGTTCAGAAACTAACAAAAAAAATAATGATGGCTTATACAAATTGTTCAATGTCAAAAATAAGTTTTGGAAAATCGTTTCCCAGTTTGGGTTGACGTGCTCCCAAAATATTGTCCAAAATTCATAATAACAATTAAAAATAAATAAAAAATACTTCATGTACAATAAGCGCACTTTGTGATAGTTGGAAAAAATAAATAAAAAATAAAAAAATAGCTCATGTGACAACTGAACTTAATGGCATGGTCATGTGCAATCCATGTGACAGTGGAACTCCATCTAGCACCTAGAAGTCCAGCTAATGTGCACAAGGTTTACTCAAACTGCATTTTAGAAGTCCAGCTAATGTGCACAAGGTTTACTCAAACTGCATTTTACACCTGGGAGTTAAAGTAACCTTGCAGTTCAAGTATTGCGAAGTTAGTATGACAGTCAAACTCTTAATAAACTCCTCTAAACTCCTAATAAATTCCTCTGAACTAATGTTATAGTCGCACTTAGTGGCATGGTAATGTGCAGCTCATGTGAAAAACGAACTCAATCTTGAACTTGGGAGTCCAATTAATGAACTAATAAGGCTTAGTCTAACTCCATTTGGAAGCTAGGAGTCCAGATAACTAGGAGCTATATACTAATTGCAATATCTTTATACTAACTTTTAAATTAACTATTAAATACAACTATTAGGTTAACTCCAATGGCCATACAACTATGAGCTTAACCTTAACTAAGAGCTTAACAATCACAAATTAAGTGGTTGTTATATTAGATTAACTCTTAGATACAAGTAATTGAGACATTCTTTAGGGAAAAAACATTGTCAATGTGTCAAATATATGTCTCTGGGCTTATTTCGAACATATTAATCTTATTAATATGGTTTTTGCTATTAATATTCATATAATTATAATATAGAGGAAGAAGTTAGGGATGAAACCTGACATCAACAAAAAGACTTCATAGAGCATTATTCCTAAAGGGGAAAATGAAAGTTGTCAAAGATGGATGGAATGGGATGTCTTAGTTTTGATATTCATTCTATAATCAATGGTTCCAAACATTCTAATCTCTTATGTTATTGAATAGCAAAATCATCTTTACTTTATTTTTCAATTTTCTAATCTCTTATTCTTTGTAACAAATATTTTATGAGGATGGTTGTTTATCTTTTTTTATCAACATTGATCTCAACCAAAGTAGTTGGATTGTTAATTTAGTCCATCCAACAGTTATGGAAGAATTCTAACCTTTTAATCTTTGTAAAAAATATTTTAGGAAGATGGTTGTCTATCTTCTTTTTCTTATCAACATTGATAAGACCCTATCTAGGTTGTTGATTCAGACCATCCAACCATGGAAGAATCAACTTGAGATAAGGATGCCCCATTGACCCTATCTTCTAAATCCTCACTTTGAAGGTGTCTCCCTTTGACTTATTAAGTAAAAGATTGAACATCCTCTTATAAAATAATATATGTTTACATTATGCTGGTTAACCTATCACTTGCTTTTTCAAGTCAAAACCATGATGACAACTCCTTTTTCTACATGAACATCTTTTCTCCCTTTCCTCCAATTTTGTTACCTATCATTAAGGTTGTGAAATGAACACTGGACATGTGTCAAGCCTCTACCCAATGTTTAAAGTAAATTGCAAACAAATTACCAAGACAAAGAGCCTCGACCTTCTGCATAAGAGGGAACACACACTGGTTGCGTTCACTCTCCCAGCGAAGTAGACAACATTGATCTTGCTCTATGACAAAAAAAAAAATTATGACATTGGCTTCACCTTGTTAAAACATTAATTCTCAATAATGCTTGTAGCAGTTCCAAGGAAATGCTTTTGAAGTGCTCATCACATTCAATATCCAAATATGTACTCTGATTACTGTTAGATTATATTTGTCCCACATTGGTTATGTACATATATTGTCTGTATTATTAGCCTATATATATAGGCCTCTTCTGTACATTAGTATGGTGATTCAATATACAACCTATTTTCTCAACATGGTATCAGAGCATAGGTTCTGAATCACCTTAATTTTTTTTTCCTGCATCTTATTTTCTTTCTTGCGCCGCTAGTGTTCTCCGACGAATATATTTCTCTGTCCTTTTCGGCTCTCTCTCTCTTCCTCTTATAGTTTTCAATGGCTCAATATACCAAGTGCTTTCTTCTCTTTTTTTCATCCTGATTTCATATTTGTGGTATGTTTCTGCATTTGAGCCTTCTCGATGGCACAGAACAAGATTCTTCATCATGTTCAGACTGTATTGGATGGCACAAACTATATGGTGTGGTCCCAATCTATGCGTAGCTTTCTTAAAGGCCGCAAGCTTTAGCTTTATGTGACTGGGGAGGTCAAAAAGCCAGTTAAAGGGGCTTCTGAATCAGATGAGGATTTCACCACTCGTCTTATTGATTGGGATAGCAAGCATCATCAGATTCTTACATGGTTCCGTAACACTACTATCCCATCTATTTCTGTGCTCTTTGGCAGCTTTGATGAAGCAAAGGGTGCTTGGGATATGCTTGCTTCTCGTTATTCTTCTGTGGATGGTCCTCATGAGTATCAGCTTCTATTTGAGATTTTCCATCTGAGGCAGGAACCTGGTCAGAGTATAAATGATTTTCTTGCTCGCATGCAATTCTTGTGGAACCAAATTGATGTTTCTGATCCTATTTGGAAGGATCCCACTGATGCTGAGATGTATGTTACACGTAGAGATCAACATCGCCTTCACCAATTTTTGATGGCCTTGCGTGATGATTTTGAGCTTGTCTGTGTGCAACTTTTACATCATTCTCCTCTTCCCACTTTGGACACTGCTATCTTCGAACTTGTTCGTGCCGAGACTAGATCGCAGACTATGCGCTCTCAGCCTAGTCATACAGTGTTGGCTGCACCATCCTCTGGTTCTTTGTCATTCCAGCGAGAGCATTATGACAGGTCTGATACTCCTCGACTCCCTCCTAAGTCTCGAGATAACAATTACTGTCGCTATTGTCGACGTCGAGGGCACACTATTGACAAGTGTTGGTGTAAGGGAAGATCTACTACACCAACAGCAGCAATTGCTCATACTGAGAGTGGTTCATCTCCAGCCGCTCCCTCTTCAGTTGCTTCCTCTGGCCAGGCATCAGGATCCAGTGTCACCTTATCTGCAGTTGACTTCGAGGCAATAGTCAACCAGGTCGTCCTATCTCGTTCTGGTAATGTGTCTTCCTCTGTCCTCTCAGTCTCGCTAGGTACTTATTCCCCTTGGCTCTTTGACTCTGCTTGTTGCAATCACATGACACATCAACCTACTTCATTTACCACATCTGCACCTTCACCTCATTCCTCTTTGATTCGCACAGCTGATGGATCCACTATGAATGTTCAAAATATAGGCACTATCAGTAACCCTTCCCTTTCTCTTTCTGAAGTTTTTCACGTGCCTGAATTGTCCTTCAATCTCCTCTCTGTTGGCCAACTGTGTGAACTTGGATATAGACTTGTTTTTTACTTTTCTGGTGTGCTTGTGTAGGATCCTCGTACGAGCCAAACCCTTGGGACCGGGCATAGAATTGGGCACATGTTCGAACTCTCATCCTTACACCTCACCACCACAAGCATCTCTGCTGCTGCCCCTTCATCATCACCATCTCTTGCACTTTGGCATTCGCGTCTTGGTCATGCATCTACATCTCGCGTTTAACTTTTACCGTCAAAGGGTTTGTTAGGTTCAGTGTCCAATAGTCCTTTTGATTGTATTTCATGTCAACTTGGGAAACAACCGGCCTTGCCTTTTAATAATAGTGAGTCTCATGCTACTGCTTCTTTTGATTTAATTCATTTTGATGTTTGGGGACCTTCTCCTGTTGCTAGTATGAGTGGTTCATGTTATTTTTTTTTTATCTTTGTTGATGATTTTTCTCTTTACACTTGGATGTTTTTAATGAAATCTCGTTCTGAATTATTGGATATTTATCGCACTTTTGCAAAAATGGTTGAAACCCAATTTTCAAAACCCATCAAAGCCTTTCGTTCTGATAATGCTTTAGAATATACTCAACATGCTTTTCAAGCCATCCTCAAGCATTATGGCATTGTTTCTCACTTGTCGTGTCCAGGCACCTCACAACAAAATGGTCGAGCTGAACGCAAACTTAGGCACATTTTAGACACTATTCATGCTCTGCTTCTTTCCACATCTCTTCCTACCCCGTTTTGGGGTGAAGCTACTCTCACGGCTGTCTACACAATCAATAGGTTGCCTACCCCTATCCTTGATAATTGCACTCCTCACGAGAGGTTGTTTGGCTCTGTCCCCTCATGTCATCATCTTCGTGTTTTTGGTTCTGCATGTTTTGTTTTACTCCAACCTCATGAGCGCACCAAACTCGAGCCTCGCTCTTGGTTGTGTTGTTTTCTTGGATATGGAGTGGAACAAAAAGGCTACTAGTGTTATGATCCTGTCTCTCGTCGTCTTCGCATCTCGCGTCATGTAGTTTTTTGGGAGCATCGTCTATTCCACGAAGTCGACAAATTCAGCATGCCATCCTTCCCTCCCTTTACTACACTTCTTGAGATTCCTCTTTCTCCAACTCCCACTAGCAATGTTTTGCCAAAGTCTACCTTGCTCGAACAGCAGTCATCTGATGCTCTCGACGCTGCTCCGCTTGCGTCCCCAGGTTCTGTTCCATCTGAGGATCCGATCTACACTCCACCACCTGACCTTCATTGATCCACTCGAGTAAGATCCCTCCCATCCCATTTACAAGATTTTCATTGCTTTCATGCCTTAGCTACCTTGCATGAGCCTCACTCCTTTCGTGAGGCCTCCATTAACCCTCTTTGGCAAGCTGCGATGAAAGAGGAACTTGATGCTTTACACAAGAACAATACATGGGATCTGGTTGACTTGCCTCCTGGAAAGTCTGTGGTTGGGTGTAAGTGGGTTTACAAAATCAAGACTTGTTCCGATGGTACTATTGACAGGTACAAGGCTCGACTTGTGGCCAGAGGTTTTACTCAGGAGTACGGTATGGATTATGAGGAGACTTTTGCTCCAGTTTCTCGCTTCTCTTTTGTGCGTGCTCTGTTGGCTGTTGCAGCCTCTCGACATTGGTCAATTTGTCAGATGGATGTCAAGAATGCCTTTCTTAATGGTGATTTAAATGAAGAAGTCCATATGCAGCCACCTCCTGGATTATCTCATCCTGCAAACAAGGTTTGTCATCTCCGTCGATCTCTATATGGACTTAAGCAGGCTCCTTGAGCATGGTTTGCTAAGTTTAGCGCTACTGTCTCTAGTCTTGGCTACTCCATCAGCTCATATGATTCAGCCTTGTTTATTCACCGCACAGACCGGGGTACCATACTTCTTCTACTATATGTTGATGACCTGGTCATCACTGGAGATGATATCACTGGTATTTAGGAACTTAAACAGTTCCTCAGTCAGCACTTTGAGATGAAAGATCTTGGCCCTCTCAGCTATTTTCTTGGTCTTGAGATCTCTTCTTCTTCTGATGGTTATTACTTGACACAGGCCAAGTATATCTCTGATCTGCTTTCCCAGGCTAATCTCATAGACAGTAAGATTGTCGACACTCCGACTGAGCTTAATACTCGTCTCACTCCTGGTGATGGCAAGCCTCTTCATGATTTTACCTTATATCAACATTTAGTTGGTAGTATTATCTTCCTTACTATCACTCGACCTGATATCTCGTATGCTATCCATCAGGTGAGTCAGTTTATGGCTGCTCCTCGCTCCACTCATTTCTCAGCTATCCTCCGCATTCTTCGCTACCTGAAGGGAACATTATTTCATGGGCTCTATTTCTCCTCTCAGTCTTCTCTTCAGCTGCATGCTTATACTGATGCTGATTGGGCGGGTGATCCGACAGATCGTTGCTCTACCACTGGTTATTGTTTCCTACTTGGCACTTCGGTTATCTCTTGGCGAAGTAAGAAACAAACTATTGTTGCTCGCTCTAGCACTGAGGCAGAATATCGTGCTCTAGCTGACACTACCTCAGAGCTTCTTTGGTTACAATGGCTGTTACAGGATATGGGGGTCNAAGAAACAAACTATTGTTGCTCGCTCTAGCACTGAGGCAGAATATCGTGCTCTAGCTGACACTACCTCAGAGCTTCTTTGGTTACAATGGCTGTTACAGGATATGGGTGTCTCTCTTTCTTCTGCTACTCCTGTATACTGTGACAACAGGATTGCTATTCAGATTGCTCATAATGATGTTTTTCATGAACGGACCAAACATATTGAGATTGATTGTCATTTTTTCCGTCATCATCTTCTTCAGGGCTCACTACAGCTTCATTCTGTCATGTCCCGTGATCAGCTCGTGGACATCTTTACAAAGTCACATCCTCCAAGGCGTTTTCGTGATCTTGTGTCCAAACTCAAGTTGGTCTCTCGCACTCCACCTTGAGCTTGAGGGGGGCTATTAGATTATATTTGTCCCACATTGGTTATGTACATATATTGTCTGTATTATTAGCCTATATATATATAGGCCTCTTATGTACATTAGTATGGTGATTCAATATACAACCTATTTTCTCAACAATTACAATTTCATGTATATAATAAATTGGTGGGATATATCTATCTTTTAGGATAGTATATCTTTGGATTACTAAACTTGAGAACCCTATCATTTCACCCTAGGTGGCGAACACTTTTGTTTTGTTGGTCTTTTGGTTATCCATTCTATATTTCAATCACTTTAGTATAAGTGAGGAAGTATGCAACCTGGCATAGAGTGCAATCCTTTATTTGAATGTAGAAATGTATTCCTCTTTGCATGACATTTCATTGCTCCAATATATTTGTATATATGTATTTTTTTGTACATGTAGTTTTATTGTGGGAGTATTACATGAAGAGGGTTTTTTTAGATAATATGTGTAAATTGTTTTAAACTAGCATATATCTATTTTAAACTTGGATCCACTAACCACCTTAATGGATTTAATTTCTTGAAGTATTTACACTTAAGTTTGGGTGGATTTTTGTTGGTTTTATTTTTTATTTATTTTATAAGCTTGGATATTTGAATTATTTTTTCATGTGTTTTAATTATTTATTTGTATGAGCCGACATGGATTTATTTTTGTAACTACTTATTATTTTTATAGTGTTAAGTACGTGACAACTTCTCCCCCATACTTGGTTGTAGAGCACCTTGTTGCTCTCGGTGCAATGAGACAAAAAAAGTTGTGTATTGTCTTAAATATTGTCTTTAAGTGTTTTAAATTATTATCTTTATAAAGAAAATATGAAAAATGTCAATTATGGAGAATATTGTTTCAAATTCACAAAAAAAAAGTTTTGTATTGTGTTATATATTGTTTTTTAATGGATGTCTCTCAGAAGAAATTAAAAATCTACTCTTTAGAGATAATACATAGGACAAATATTTTTGTCCCTCGAGAGACTATATCACTTTTTTCTTTCTATCTAGACAAAATAGAATCAAATATTTTTCTCTCCAAAGACTCTTTTTTTTTTGTAAAGCTGCAACAATTCTATTATATATATAAAGCAAAATGTACAAGATTATAGATATCATCATTCATGGTTTCTTAAGGTGTCCTTAGGTGGTGAAACCACCACCCCAGGTGCTCAAAAATACTATCATGACTTTATTTCTCAAAAAACGAGGCATGTCCAACATAGGGAAAACAAGTAGAATAATATCTTATGAGACCATCAAGTTTTGACTAGCTATCAACGATCTGTAGGGCATACTATGTAGTAGACTATCTAAAATAGAAAACCAAAAAATGAATAGCATAGGGAGTGGTCGAAGCATCAGAACAAAACTTAGCTTGGATCCCACTTCAGGTTGCTTGTCCAGGATGGGTGCCCATTTGCGTGGCATAACCAAGTTGTCCAAATCCGAGTGTCGTATCTCCTTAATAGAGAGGAGGCTATGTTAGAGGAGAGCCAAAGTCACCAGTTGGTAATTAGGAATGTGGTTTGGTAGCTTGCTTCCTTGTGTTTCCTGACCATAGGCTACGGGAGATACACTCTAAGAGCCTCCCCCCATTAGGTTCTCATCAGATATCCCCTGCATCGCTACTCCAATTGCCTCAAAATGCTTACCGAACAGAGAACGATCCCAATCGAAACTGTCATCAAGGATTTTTAGACCTTCAACAGTCTGCTCCATGCTCAGACACATATCTAAAACCGTTTCCTTAGAGATTCTCCATTTGGATTGAATGTATTCCATCAAGAGAGATACCATATTTTTAACCACCCAATAGTGATTATTCTTCCTAGTTGAGTGGGTGGAGGCCAGTTCCTATGCAACAATGCCAACCTCTCAATCTTCGACAAGTTAGTGAACCGATGTTGAAATAGAGTCCACATACCCTTCACTCCTTGATCGACCAAAAGCTTTGCTTCCTAAAGCACCACGACCACTAGTTCCATGTCTTGATGTACAACGTTAACGGTGAGACAGCCTCTCAATCTTCGACAAGTTAGTGAACCGATGTTGAAATAGAGTCCACATACCCTTCACTCCTTGATTGACGAAAATCTTTGCGTCCTAAAGCACCACGACTACTAGTTCCATGTCTTGATGTACAACGTTAACGGTGAGACATGGTTTCTTCTTCACACTTCTCCACCTTGCAACACACAACCAACATTTGAGGAGATTTCCAAAGAACAAAGAAATGGAACCTCGGATCCATCTGAACCCTTGCTTACTCACTTAACCTCAAATTCACATGATTATGCTATTGCAACATCAGGTTGGATCTAATTGATGCAATATTAATCTCCATCTCCTTCCTCTCACAAAAGGCCAATAAATTAATTGTCATTGCTGGAGGCGTTAAGCTCGGAGGCTTCCTCATTAACTACACCATCATGTCATATGCCTAGATGTCTAGTTTCCAGGCTAACTCGTGCATGTCCTTCATGTGCAATCCCTTGGCTCTCACGTGCATCCGGGTGACTATATCATTGTTATCTCTTAAGAGACAATATGTAAACCAATGAATAATATAACATTTAATCTTTTCAGCAAAATCAACTAAAGATTATTGCTTTTAAATAAACTACAATATCATGTATTATATTGAATTATGGAAGAGTGTGGTGGTATTGAACCACCAACATCTTGCTTTGTAATATGGATGTTCTTGGTCGAGCTATAACCCTTTTAAAGAATCAAGGGAGAGATGTAGGTTGTTGTGCAACACTTATTAAATATT
>LPNX010891334.1:24585-36937 GCA_001517045.1 Pseudotsuga menziesii | reverse complement strand
CACTATCAATTCTAGGTTTTTTGTATTTTGGAGCATAATTTTTATTAGGATTTCATATAACAAATGTTGTCAGTAATCCCCCCCTCCCTCTAGAAATTTCTTAAATCAAAATAAAGATCATATAGGCTTGCCGAATGTAAGAGTACATAATAAGATCACAAAATCCAAAGTAAAAATGACCAAGGATGATTGAGCCCATATATAAGATTACAAAAGGAAAACGAGGTAGTCATAGAGAATAGTTAGCAAGATTATGGTAATCTAGAGTACAGTTGATTGAAAAATGACAAAGTTAGTAGTAATGTTCATAAGACTATTGAATTGGGCTATTAAGTTTCATGGCATCAACCTTGCAAGGGTTTAGGAAAATTGATGCACATATTTTATCTCATTATTGTGTCCTTGCCGATTTAAGTTTTGTGTACATATTTTGGTAGTAGAGCTTGTGGGGAAGACAATGGGTCAGTATTTATTGGCCTACTAGTGTGCTCCTTACAAAACGTTCACTTAACTTATGAACATAGGGGAGACCTTTGAGATTGTGTTTCTATTGGGTGAAAAAGAGGAGAAATCCTTTGAAGGGTATTATGCAACTCGACCATGGTTGGATTGTCCATTGAAAAGGACTTGTCTTTATACTTTCGATTTTAGGGTATGGCAACCTTGATTATTTTAGATCTAGATGGAAAATTTGTATGAATAAAGAAACTAAGTCATTTTATGAGTCATTGTTCTCCCTTGGGTCAATTGATATTCATAGATTTGGGTCCTGTCACTAGTGCTATTAGCACTACCATAAAGAAATACACATCTTCCCTCTTTTTATAATTTTCCCATTCTAGGCATATTCGAGGGCCAAATACTTTCATAAAAATAAAAGAATATCTATTAGATGATAAATTTAAATGCCAATAAAAAATGCTTTTGACTGTCATCATCATGGTAGGGTGTAGCATAATAAATACCACTAGTAATTCACCTTTGATAACAAGATCATCATTAGGTTGCCAGTATACAAGCCCAAGGTCTCCAACATTTTATAACCAAACACTAGCAATGTAACATTCAATCTGCATAGCCTTTCAAATTAGCATGATATTTTAGGATAGCTCTTTTAAATGGATTTAATACTTTAGGATTTGACAAACAAAAGATCATTGAGTTTATTAATGACTAGTCTCCTTTGCATAAAATACGCATAATTGGGCCATGATTTGGTGTTCAACATTAAATATCTAAGTAAATAGGAATAAGATTATAGATAGAATACTAAATTGCTCCACAAATTGCACTATGTCTTGCAAGATTGGAATATGGATGAGCCGTCCATATCTTGAATTTAAATTTGAATAAATGCAAGCAAGGTTGCACTAACCGTGGGTGCGATCGGAATCGGCTGAAGAATCTGATACGGGTGCAACACTCATCCCAAAATTAGGAATCGGGGATTCAGAACCCTAACCCTATTAAAACCTAATTATCCTACATTTATACTACGTAAGCAACAACTTTAGATGAGTCAAAACGAGGTGGAAGAATCCGAGAATCCGATTCGGAAGAATCCAATTCAAGTGCGGTAAGCCTAGGACCAGATCTAGTAACTTAGAATGCAAGACTACTAAAGGGATCTATGAGCATAATGCATTTTAATTGTAAAGTCAGAAACACATACATAACATAAATTTTAAGAAATAAAAGTAAATGTTCTCTTGAATAAAATATATAACCACTTTTTTCAAGCTTGAGGGCCTGCAATACTTGAGTTTAGGAATTTTCACGGCCACTTGCATTATTTACTTGGTTGTGTCCTTGCTAGGTAGTAAGCTTGAGAGCAATGCAAGCATGTCACATTGGAGGAATTTTGTGGTAAAAGAATGGGCCTCGAAACAAAAAAATGTATTATCAAAATCAATTTTATAAGAACCAATAGTATTCAAGATGATGGTGGCATCCATAAAGGTGAATAGTTTTGGAAGGAAAGATAAATAAACAAAAATTTTCTATTGGAGTTACAACTTATGTCCTAGTAGGCTTACACAAATTTTGAGTGTGAGCACTCGTTGGATGTGGAAAAAACTATAAATACGTTTTAAAAAGTTGTATATTTCTTCAGAGTAAACGTATAGAAAGATATGTTTAAATTATGATAAAAAAATAGTTTCTTTTTTCTTACCTTGAAAATTTTATAAATCTTATATTATTAAGTTCCTCAAGAGATTCATTTAAAACCTCAAAATTCTTGTAATGTTATGAGAGAAAATTAATATTTCCACTAAATTTAACAAAAAAAAAATATAAAACATTTATAATATAGAAAGTTAGTTTTGCATAAATACAAGTTTGAATTTATTAGAAACATTTTGAAAATCACACCCAACTTTGCATGTTGTAATGGTTATATTACATATCGTATCTTTGCACAGAGTTCTTTGTCAAATTGTAAATTCCACATTCTACATAAACAAAGAATGAAAAGGTACATATATTGGTGTGAAGCAACAAAGCCAAACACTTAAAAGAATGAAAAAAAGTACATATATTGGTGAGAAGCAACATAGCCGAACATTTAAATAAAATGGCTGAAATGTAACTTCATGCTTACTCCGAGGTCCACATTGGTTGCCTACAACATTGAAAATCCATCGACATTTGTCTTGATGGACATAAGGATAGATCATAACATATGAGTGTGCTAAAGATAAGACTTAGGATACTAAGGGTTGTGATTAGAAATGGATGGTGTAGATGTTTGTTTCCTTCTTGCTTGTTGGCTTGAAATTTACGTTGAACTTAGAAATAATTAAAATAATTGCTTTTTTAATGGATTGGCTATGCACATATTCAAATACAAGTAAACCATAAATTAGCTCCAAGGGTTAGCTCAATTGGTAAGCCGTGCGTACACTCTCTCGGTTCGGGGGAGGTCATGGGTTCAAGCCTCGAGTCCTCTGGAGTTAGGTCTTCTGCTAGGATGGCCGACGACTTACCACCTCTACCATCCACAAATGTGGAGAAGTATTGCTAAGTTTCCCATGGATCTTTCCATCTAAAAAAATAAACCATAAATTGGATGAACATTTTTTTCAAATAAAACCTAGAAGTGCCCTTCCTAGACCTATTATAGCCACACGTATAGATTAAATTTTTTTGTTGGAACCGTGAACTTCAGGGGGCACAATCATATCCGTTTATATGACTAATAATATAGAACATAGTCGGGTATTAGAGCCAACTGTGGACACGTTGACTTGGATGGTTCCTAGTGAGATATATATTAATTTCTGGATAATTTGAACTATGTTCACACAAGTGGTGTTAAAAGGGTTTTTTATTTGTTAAAAATTGTGCCATAAATTGTTAAGTTGGTGCTTACTCTAAGGTTTATGGAAATCACGTTAACTTGTAATTGTCCATGTAATTTGGTTTTATCTAAAGCAACATATAATTAATCATTGACAACTTATAAACAAAATGGAAAAATTAAGATACAAAAAAACATAATCAATGTACCTTGACCATTCATTCAAATCCTCACACGGGTTGCTATCGAATTTCATATGGTAGTCTCTGCTTCCTGTTGTTTTTAGTTGGAGAAAACCAACCTCATCCATGAGAAAAATGCGATGCCTCTCGTTCATAGCAAATACATAATTGGCAATGGAATATGACATGTTGTGAAATTGCCTTTCATGTACAAGAGTAAGCAATATTATCTAGTGTACATATTTAAATAATCACATTTCTTGCCAAGCCATAATATTCTATGGTTATGATGATCCCAAGATAAGGCTTTTTGTAGTGGAGAAGGGTGGAGGCAATAGAAACAAATCCTTTGCTTACCAATAATGAGTAAAAACCCATTCATTTATTTTAACTTCATTTATACGAAACCCTCTTTTCAACCCAAAAGGAATTGTGAATCAAAACCTAATCAATGGGTACATCATGAGCATAATGATGATCTAAATTTGAGAATATGGGTTCTTAATAAGCATGGTGTTACCTTTAAACCAAAGCTTCACTAGCTCAAAATTGGCCTAAAAAAACAAAGAATTTTTTTCCAAAACTTGAAGATAAACATTGAAATCCAGTCAATGAAAAAGTAGTAGGAGTTTTTCACATTTCCCAATCACTACGCCCTTACTCGAATTTGTGGCCTCTCCTTAACCAATAAGGAGGTAAAGTCATGCTTAAAGAAAAAAAAACAATGTCATCTCATATCTCCCATATTGCAAAGAGATCAAGACTAGTCCTTCACCCATATTAAGCCCCCCTAAACCTTCAATAACATAGAGATCACATTATCAAGTCATTTTCATTGAAATCAAGGAACGTTGTCAATTCATCTTCATTAGTATAAATATCACAACTCACAGGAAAAGCAGGGCACAAAACAAAGAACAAATCCCTATAGCCATCATAAACCCTATTGCAACTCATAACTGGAAAACCTTCCAAATATTTCTTGCAACTCATCTTCTTCATGTAGTTATATAGTCTTATTTGTTTAATTGACATAATCCCCGCTTAAAAACACCACGGGCAAATCAATATGCTTAATTCCCATCAATCTCCACAACTCTTGGAGATAGCTGACATGTAAAGAGACATCCTTCACCTCCACAAAAAAATTAAACCTTGAAGAATTAACCAACAACAATCTTTGTAAGTCTTCTTGATTTCCCTTAGGTTGGTTGTTGTCGCCTAATCTACACTTGGGAAAAGTGAGAATTTTTTTAACTCACTTGGTGCAACCTTGGGGGTAAGCCTAGAGTTGGGTGCACTATCACCATAACACTTGACTCCTTTGTTTATGCCAACTCCTAAACAAATCCATGGTGGTGGTCCCTATAAGAAATAATCTAAGGATTAATTTAAAATAACTATGAGTTAATATAACAAGTACAAATGACATTAATATGAATGCGTACTTGTATAATAGATCTAATCTAGTAGTTAATATAATAGTCTACAATATCAACAAGGCAAAATCTAAGTGATTGATTAATAATGATATCTACTAAGCATAAAAATATGGATAAAAAGTGGATCACTTCCTTTAAGTAGAAATATATAATCAACTTAGATTCTACTTGCACTGCAAAATTGTAAAGCAATAGATGATATATTGATCAAGACCTACTTGAAATTATTCTTTGAATCGATTAAAAAGTAAATGTAATTTACATACTAGGCCTTGATGGTAAGGTTCATTTACCATTTGAAATCAAATGTGATTTAATTACTACAAATTGACGTTAGTATCCAGATCTAGACCGCTATAAAAACTAATCTACGAAAGTGAAACTAGTAAAATAGTCTATAAGAAGTAAAGTAGTAAATTTAGGAATTGAAACTATTGGGCGAAGAGATGCTACGTGGCGGGAGTAAGTCTAAGAACCATTGATTCCTTGGGTAAGCTAGGGTTCATATATTCTTAGAAGATCATAGGTCTTAAGATATGCCGCAGCCGAAGTGGGGATGTAGTTCCTAGTCCCATCGTTGATTTTAGATTAAAAGGGTTTATAAGTTAAAAAACCCTAGCCTACGTAAAGGTCAACGTCCATATGAATTGATGGACAAAATAAAGTATACTTCAATTGAATTTAGCGTCCATATAAGTTTACGGACAAATAGAAATCAATTCTAAACTAATTAGAAAAAGTAAATGCAGAAAGGGAAACAACTAGCCTAACCAACTTTGACATGGGGGTAAGGGGAGTGCGAGGGGTGGTAGTTTATACCTTAGATATATGGCACTTACAATAGTCCCAAAGGACTGCAATCACACTTATGGATCCTCTTTAACATACAAATCAATTAACTTTACAATCGGACCCAACAAGGTCAAACTTGCAAAGGATCGAGATGTTGACTTGATTGCAATTCTTTTGGATGGGGGACTGCTTCATAGGGACTGCCAAAAAATTGCACATAAAGTGATTGGACAACGACCAAAAACTCATTTATAGGTTCCACTTAGCTTCCACCTAATCCCGCAAATGAGTTGATATTTTCCCTTCCAAAGACACGACTTAAACCCGAGGTTATGGGGGTTAATTAAATAACTAAACAATGAAGTATATGGAGATATCTCATTGTGTATACGTTGTTTGGAAAGCGTGTAGTGAGTTAAATAACTCAAATATGTAAGAAATGAAAGAAATAAATAACGCAGATATGTTAGAAATGAAAGAAATGAATTTGTGCTTACCAAATAAAAGTATAGATTTAAGAGAAATTAAATTAGTTTTTTTTGTAAGCTAGTACCCATGGGTTTTGATCTTGTCGCCTATCATTTACAACTTCTCATCTTAATTACTCATTATCAATTGTTCTAATCTCCTTGGGAATAAATTAATTTAGTTTTATTTGTTATGTGTACTTAGAAATATTTTCTAGAGATCTACTTAACGATAAGAATTTAAAGCAAATTAGATCTAACACATGCAATTGTAGATCTAAAAATATTTGACTTTAAAATTCTAGATTTAATATTTGCATGTTAGTAACCAAGTAGAAAAAAATTGATTGTAGAAAATGGGGTTGTGAGAAGAGAATGGAATGTTTTTCCAATTGGACAATGGAGTTGTAAAAGAATCACAAACGGAGACTAGTCCACATGAAGCCAACAAGTTGAGGGAGTTGCCACAATTGTCTAGATGTATCTGAAACTACAAGTTAGTTTAAAAAACAAAATAGGAGATTGGATTTCCCATTAGACTTCTTTTGGTGCAACCTACATAAGAGGGTTAAATAAATCACAAACACAACTAAAATAATGCTTAAATTGAACTCCTCTCTACTAGACTATGATAAGATCTAAATAAGAAGTTGCTTAAGCAGATTTTATCCTATAGGATAGTAATACCCTTTGAAAGGCCTATGAAAGAAGACTAACTTTGCAACCTATTTAAAAAATACAAGTTATCTCATGTAATTAGAACAAGAGAATATCATCCGCACATTAGCGTTCAACTCTTTCTTTGATCTCCAAGTCTTCACTTTATTCAATTCTAATTTTAATAGAGTACAATATAGTTGGTCATAAATTGCAATTAACAATCAACAAAGAAAAAAGAGAGGAGAGCTTGTTGAAAAAACAAAATAGGAAGAGCAGGCGAATTTCATGAAGTGGAGTGAACTAGAGTGTCATATGACACCTCATGGAGTTAATTAGAGTGTAATTTGACATCTCATGAAGTTATCTAGAGCTTAAGGGTTCCACATGAGCCATCTAGGAGACATGGAGGGTACAAATAGGGATTGATTGAGACCAAATCCAAATCATAAATTACATCTCACCCAAGGGAGTGAATAGGGAACATTTTCTTTTACCGACCTCTTGAAATCACTCAAATTTGTCTACAACATGTAAAAGTCATGGAATTTTTTCTCGAAGGAGTGTTCCACGCTAAATTAATTGGTCTAAAAAGGATTCAATACAACATATTAAGGTGTTTGACACCCCCGAGCTGTAAAAGAATCACAAATAGAGATTAGTCCACATAGAGACTACAAGTTGAGGGAGTTGCCACAATTGTCTAGATGGATGAGAACCACCAAGTTAGTTTAAATAACAAAATAGGAGATTGGATCTCCCTTTAGACTTCTTTTGGTGCAACCTACATAAGAGGGTTAAATAAAGCACATACGCAACTAAAATAATGCTTAAATTGAACTCCTCTGTAGTATACTATGATAACATCTAAATAAGAAGTTGCTTAAGTATATTTTATCCTAGTGGGTAGTAATACCCTTTGAAAGGGCTATGAAACAAGGCTAACTTTGCAAGTTATTTAAAAAATACAAGTTACCTCAATTAGAACAAGACAATATCATTCACACATTAGCGTGCAACTCTTTCTTTGACCTCAAATTCTTCACTTTATTCAATTCCAATTTTAATAGAGTACAATACTTTTGAGCATAGACAACAATTAACAACCAACAAAGAAAAAAGAGGGGAGAGCTTGTCGAAATAACAAAATAGGAAGAGCAGGTGAATTTAATGAAGTGGAGTGAACTAGAGTGCCATATGACACCTCATGGAGTTAATTAGAGTCTAATTTGACATCTCATTCAAAGTTATGTAGAGATTAAGGGTTCCTCATGAGCCACTTAGGAGACAAGGAGGGGACAAATAGGGATTGATTGAGACCAAATCCAATCAGACATGACATCTCACTCAAGGGGGTAAATTAGGGAATATTTTCTTACCAACCTCCTGAAATCACCCAAATTTGTCTCCAACATGTAAAAGTCATAACATTTTTTCTCGAAGGAGTGTGTTAGGATAAATTAAGTGGTCTAAAGGGTTTAATACATCATATTAAGGTGTTTGACACCCCCTTTAGCCGCATTAATCAAATACTATACAACAGTGTTGCAAACATAGGAGCGGCGAAAAAATCGACAAGGTCCAAGAAACATCGTTTTGGAATATCTTTGTAGCACATCGGCGATAAATCGACAAATTTACAAAATAAAAAATATATATATATTTTTTAATTCTTTAAATCTTGGGATAAATTGGGAAAAAATCGGCAATATCTCGGGAAAAAATCGACTTAGAAAACATCGGCAATATCTCGGGATAAATCGGGAAAAAATCGACGATATCTCGAGAAAAAATCGGGTGAAAATCAGCCTGGTTTTTTCGATGATTTTTTGAGAAAAAAATGTCGAGCTGAAAAACTCGCGATTTCTTGGAACATCGCGATTTTTCGGCCGATGTTTGCAACATTGCTTAGTATACAATACATACCCCTAAGACATGTGAATTGCAATTTTTAAATGTCCATACGACTAAACTATGAGATCTATGGAATAGAAATTGACATTAGACTAGAAACCTTACTATGGAAAAAGCGATAAGGCTTGCTTCGACTTTGGAGATATGAGTGAAATTTTTTTGACAAAATCAGACCACAAGGGCATAAGCTTATCTTAGTGAAAAACACCCCAGAGCAATATTAATGTGATTTCCATATATGAACTAGCCTTTTACGTTTAGGGAACTCTTATAATCTCATTTTTTAATTCCTTGTAGGGGATATGGAACATGTAGATACAGGCTAGAATGAGAATAATAATAATACGAAGAGGCATGTATGGTTGGCAAAGCTCTAGCACTGCAATCTCTTTTGTACATCTTCGTCTTCAATCTTCATGATCATGCTAATGCAAACTTGGTGGAAACATTGGTAAAATACAAAACCACTTTGTATTTTCCTTTAGGGGGAGCCCTCAAGATTTTAAAATCTTGGTTTTCAAAATGCAATATTCTGGAAAGATTTGGTAAACTTAAGGTGGGTTGTTAATAGGTATTAGAACACTGTCACATTGAAACTTGCTATTATAGGAAGATATGGTAGCTTTTGGTTCATTAATACTATTTAGGGTTTCAGAAATTGAAAATGGTGAATAAGGAGAAAGACTTAAATTTAGTATTTTCCACAACCACTCACATTATTTACTTAGCTACGTTCTTGGTAGATTCTGTGTAGAGTCGAACCCAAAATAGTTTTTTTTCACTCGTGTTATTTGTCCTAGACAGGAAATTTAGTGTTGTTACTAGTACCATGACCTATGCCAAGAATACATAATCATCCTTGAAACAATAATCGTATAGGAATTACATAGCATTTCCATAACATATTCATATTTTGTTTTCAAATTCCTACTTACCTTAAGTCTATGTTTTTGCTAATCTAGTAATAATGGTTGACAAGGTTTACTTGGCTATGTTCTTGGGAGATTATGTATAGAGTCAGACCCAAAATAGTTTTTTACTCGTGTTATTTGTCTTAGAAAGGAAATTTAGTATTGTTACTAGTACCATGCCCTATGCCAAGAATACATAATCATCTTTGAAACGAGAATCATATAGGAATTACATAGCAATCCCATAAAATATTCATATTTTGTTTTTAAATTCCTACTTACGTTAGTCTATGTTTTGCTAATCTAGTAATAATGGTTGACAAGGATTGTGCTATTGGATAAATCCTAGATTCAAGTAAAGACTATTCCACTAGAATCCACTATCAGTTACATGATAGATAATAGTTGGCATATTTAGTGTTATATAGTTATGCTTGTATACCCTTATAGTGGCAATGAAGATTGCAGTAACTCGAAGAAAATCCCCTATCCAATGACAAAGATTTAAGGATCAAATATACATGAAGCATAAGTTTTGTGCTCCAAAATTAAATCTCTCATGTTAAATCTAAAACTTGCCATGCATTTGATACTGGTGGGGAAACCACCATTGTATCATGTAGGCAAATGTATATGTTGGACTCCATAAATACATCTAGAATTTTAAGGAGCTACAAGGGGGGAAAGGTGCTTCCACATGCTATAAGAGGCATTTATTGCATGTTCTCAACACTTACAACAATCTCTGAGCCATGAGGCTTTTCTTAAGTCTCATTTATTAAATTATTAGGATTTAACCAATGGGGCCTTGGTTCACTGATGAGGTCAATGTGGTAATAAGTTGTTGGATTCCTTTCTATTTGTGTTCTGTCTCATCCGAATGGAACATCCCAAAAGGGGACGAGGTTAGATTCAAGTTGAAATGATCAATTGGTACTTATATATGTGATTCCTGGAGAGCCACTTCGACAAAATACATCTAAAGTAGGTGAAAATTCCCTTTAAGATTTTGGTGGACCAGACTCGTGATTCTTGTTCAAAACAATGTTTAGTTTCAATAAGTAGAGATTCCTAATATCATGTCTAATTAATGTGTTTGACCCTTATCCAGTGGATTGTTTCATGAAAAACCCCTCTATCATTGCTCTTTGAAAACAATCAACTCAAAAAGGATTGGTTGTTATTCTTGCAGCAAAATTATTAGGTGCATTTTAAAGTTGAAAAAAAATGTTCTAGAATTTGGAAAACAACAAGTCAACCTAACTTCAATAACATACTTAGAGAAAACTTGGAAATTTAACATAGAAATCATCTCTTGGAAAACCTTCTAGGAAAATTCAACAAAGATAACCATTTAGGAGTCTTGCCAAAAACTTGGGCCTTCCGTTGGAAAATAAAATGAAGAGGAAAAGACTTATGAGGTGTGCTTATATGTAGAAGGAGCAAGTCGATAAGTCGACTTGAACGAGAGATGACTTAGTCGATCAGTCGACTAAGTTGATGGGCCGACTTAGTCGATCAGCCGACTAAGTCAGCCGGCCGACTAAACTAAGAGAATAGGTTGGCCACCTAAGGTCGTGTCGGTTCACCAAACCAACAGGTAGTTATTTTGCAACCGTTCTGTAATCATATATATTAGGTTGTTAAGCGAGATGAGAACTTAGTTCAGTTCTCTGTGTTGTATGGACTCATTTGTATAATATAATCTGTTTATTCATCTATCTATTCTTATCTCTTGTCTCTGTTTTATATTTATATATGTTTTAGTATGTATTATTGGTAACCGTATGTGATCTGTGAGATTACAACATTGGTTCCGTTACCGGTAGTACACGATTGGAATGTATGCAAACAGATGATACCAGAGCAAGAGATTAAGGACTGGTGGGAACATAAAGTTGCAAACTATTTGCAGAATTACGCGCAAAGGAACAGATTAACAGTCGCACAAGCAAAAGAAAGATTTTTCACAGAGATGCATGAAAAGTTTGTCGAATCAGTGCCCCAACTTTTGAAGAAATTCCTGGATGAGAAAACCGGACGGGATTAAAGAACAACAGTTGCTGGAAAAACTGATCCAACGAGGTAGAACAAACTTGTCGGAGTGGTTTGAGAAAATCGCCAACGACTTCTGTGAGGAGCAAGCAGTCGAAGACAGAACTTTGGTGGAAACAGTCAAGGAGAAATTTTAAACAGATCTCATCGAACAATTTCTGTGTTCTCTACCGACCTTGCTGTTCAAATTCTTGATCGAGAAAGGAGCAAGACATATTGTCGAACCTCGTCCATCACTTCATGAACTGCCAACAAACTCTAACTGGGCGGAGAAGCAGAGGAAGTGGGAAAAATTCATTGCAGAAAGGGAGTGGGAATACTTCCTAAGCAAATAGACCGAACTATCCGGGCTTTCTAAAAAGCGTCGGGTAGGCTATGGGGGGGTAGCTGGTCATATGTCGAGATAGAGTATAGTGGATCCTAGTCGACTAGAAACAGATACCAGTCACCAGTAATGAGAAGTCGACTAAAAGGGAACTCAAGAGAATAGTATCATACGAAGGTATGTCAGACACTCAGAAAATAGAAAGGGAAGAGAGACACCAGAGAAGGGAAGCAAGACGAGAAAGAGCCTTAGAGCTGCACAGAGGAAGGAACCCTAGGGAGAACGACCAGGAAGAGAATCCGCCAG
>LPNX010891334.1:0-23367 GCA_001517045.1 Pseudotsuga menziesii | reverse complement strand
ATTAATACCAAGAAAAATGTTAATGTCTTGTCTTGTGTGCAAAAGAATGATGTAATAACCACCAAAAATTTACATATTGTAACTCGGCAAGGAACAAAAGCAGGGGCTGATAACCCCAGAATCAGTAAAATTAAAGAGAAAAATGTCTATCCTGATCCACTAAAGGAAAAACAAACATATCACGAAGCAACTAATGTATTCAAAGAAATTGCACGATAAGAAAACATTCATAATAGTTGACCTAACACAACAAATGAATTAATCCAGCTCGTTCAAACAGACAACTCAGTATCCCAGTTCATCAATTTGTTGTATGAAATAAAAGGTACCAACTCTAAAAACACAAACAAAGAACATCTGCAGCTTAAATAAAAAAGACAAAAGTGATGCCGACCCACTTGTTGACCTGGAAATTGAAGGTTACCATGTCTGTCAAGTAGTACTTGACTTTAGCTCACAAGTAAACATCATGACTCGTGACACTTGGGAACAAATGGGCAGACCTCGACTCTATGAGTCAGCCATATACCTGAAATTAGCCGATCAAGGCCTAATTGAACCCATTGGAGTCTGGAAAAACATCGACACGATTATAAAAGGAATCTCCACCAAGGTCGATTTTGAAATCATTGACCCAAAGGAAGGATCCAGTTCCTTCCCAGCGTTAGTAGGTCGACCTTGGGGTAGAAAGATGAAAGCATCCATATCACTGGACAAGGAACGAATCAAATTAAAAGGAAATGGACAAAAGGTCATTGTATCTATTCATCCGTCTCAAGGGGAACCTTGGACTAAACCTATTGATGAAGAAGTCGATGTCAAACAACTCTACCAAATCCACAACAATGCAGACTACATAGAACCAAACATCCATGAAGAACTTCACCTAGGTAACCAAGACTCAGTTGGTTATAACTCAGACGCCGAATTATATGATTGGGAGATCGAGAACTACGAAACACAAGCAAGAGGGTGCTAGACTATACAAAGAGTGCAGAAAAAGCCCACCCAACAGTGCTTCATAATGTCCATTGTCCCAAAAATCTTTGAAAAGAAAATGAGGGAACACCCTACCTTACAACCGACCAACCTGAATACTACACAACTACCAAGGTATAAGGAAAGGGAATCACCAGTCATGCATGTCGAGCAAGTGTCTAAAAATATTGGTGAACATGGCTGACTTCAAAGCCTAGTTGAAACTTGCACAGGGCAAGCAGCTAGATGGTAGGATACCCATCAGACAAGACTACAGACCTGGACAACTGCTTTGACTTACTTTGTCGAAAGGTTTGGAGGAAAGAAGTTAACCCAACAAGTACCTATATTCACTCAAGGGTAGAACCTAGAAGATCATATCAAAACCTGTGAAAAGGAGTGGAGAAGAGTTGGATACAAGGATGAACGAGCATGGCCACACTTAGTTCCATCTACCCTAGTCGACTTACCAAACAAATGGTATAAGATGGAAGAATCTAGAGGTGAAACCTTCTTATGGCACGAACTCAGGGAAATTTTTTTATTAAAGATTTCAACTTTATACCTCAAAATGAAAATTTGGTCGAAATAGAAAAACAAATTATATAATTTATCCAGTCGACCAAAAAAAACCCTTGTAAGATCACCGACAGACAAGGAAATGTAACAAAATACAAACACAGCTAAAACCTCACTTGACAAGATTACACTTAGAAAATGAAAACACAGAGAGAAAAAGCTTTAGATAGAAATCCAACCATGTCGAAACAACAAAACCTATTTGCACCATCCTGAAAGTCGAAACAACAGACAAAACAGATACCAACAGAATGACTGCAGCCGACTTCCCTGCCACATTCTCACAGTTCAAAGAAGGAAGTCGACCGATCAATGAAGCCAAAGCACCCAAGTGGCTAGATGCTAAAGTCAAAACTAAAGAAGTAGACATCTCAAATGACGATCGACCAAAAATGGCAAAGATTGGTGACTACTGGAGCGAACAACAGACCACAGAAATAATGAACTTACTAAGGGATTTCCAAGATGTCTATGCTAGGGATTACAAAGACCTAACAGGCTTAGTCCACGAAATGGGAGAAATGAAAATTGATACTAAACCTGATGTTCGACCTGTCAAGAAAAGGCCTTATAAACTAGCTCACAAATACAAGGAGATAGTCAAGAAGGAAATCGATAACATGTTAGCAGAAGGCATCATCTACCCTATGGACCAATCAGAATGGGCAAGTCCTATGGTCGTACAACCCAAGAAACATGACCCGACCAGATTAAAAATTTGTGTCGACTTTAGGGAACTAAACAAAGTAACACTGAGAGACCCATTTCCAACCCCTTATGCAGATGAAATCTTGAATGAAGTTGCAAGACATGAATGCTACTCATTTACAGATGGATTCTCAAGCTATAACCAAGTACCAATAGCTAAAGAGGACTAGAAGAAGACAACATTTGTGTGTGAATTTGGTTCCTTTGCTTACAAAGTTATGCCTTTTGGATTAAAGAATGCACCTGCACTGTTTTCTCGAATTGTTGTCAAAACATTTCAAGAATACATCTATAAGACCATGGAAATATACTTTGATGACTGGACAATATACTCCACCCTAAAAGATCATTGCAAATGGCTCTGACTTATGCTGGAGAGATGTCGACAGATTCAGATCTCTCTAAACATCAAGAAATGTATATTTGTGACCCCCATAGGGATATTATTAGGGCACATCGTCTGTAAGGAAGGTATTAAGGTCGACTTTTCAAATATTAAAATTATCCTCGACTTGAAACCACTAGTAAACCCCAAACAAGTCAGGGTGCTACTTGGCCACACAGGCTATTACAGAAAATTCATAAGATATTATTCAGATATGACCTATCCTCTTGAAGAACTATTAAGGGAATATCAAGAGTTTAACTGGATAGAGGAATGCCGCATATCATTCAAAAAATTAAAAAGAAAACTAGTCGAAGCCCCCATCCTAAAGTTTCCAAACTAGTCGATCAAATTCCATGTACATATTGATGCATCAGGCCTAGAAATAGGGGCAATCCTAAATCAACTAGGAGACGATGGAATGGATTATCCCATATTTTACAGCAAAAGAAAACTAAACAAGGCTGAAAGAAACTACTCCACCATAGAGAGAGAAGCCCTAGGTATGGTCTTTGCCATTCAAAAGTATCGACATTACCTATTAGCTAACCCCTTCATATTCTATACCGACCATTAGTCCCTAAAGTATCTTGTCAATAAACCACTCCATCATGGAAGGATTTGTCGATGGCTACTTCTCTTCCGAGAATTTGAGTTTGAAGTTGTTGTCTGACCAAGTAAGTTAAATGTAGGTCCTGACCATCTATCTCGAATCGACACAGGAGAAGAACCGACCGGAGTTGACGATGACTTACCTGATGCACATTTATTTCAGATAGAAGCAGTCCCAGTAGAACTAGAAGAAATAGCTCAGTTCTTAGAAGATGGACATGCACTAGAAGGTATGAGCACCAAGAAAAAGCAGATCTTAGCTATGAAGGCTGCACCATACAGTCTCATTAATGGGTTTTTATACAAAATGGGATTAGAGGATATCCTCAGAAGATGTGTGCTAGAACATGGACGAGACCACATTATGCATGAAGCACACTATGGACCTGCAGGAGGACATTTTCAAGCAGACACAACTACAAAGAAAAGCCAACAATCAGGATTATGGTGGCCGACACTCCACAGATTGTAAAATTTTTGTTAGTCGATGTGACAGATGTCAATGACTAGGTCGACCCCTGCCTAGTACAGAAATGCCCTTGATATCAGTAAACCCCAGTCTCACATTTGAAATCTGGGCCATAGACTTCATAGGACCATTTCCTATCCCAGTAAAAAGGACAGGTGCAAGATATATCATTACTGCAGTGGAATATGTCACTAAGTGGGAAGAAGCTAAACTGGTCGATACATGTTCTAGTGAGATAGCTGCTAAGTTTATCTATGAGAATATCATCACTAGATTTGGATGTCCACTAACCTTGATTAGCGACCAGGGGACACAATTTATCAACAAGACTATCAAAACCCTAACCGACCAGTTCCAAATCGACCACCGTCAGAGTACAGCATATCATCCTCAGTCGAATGGAGCGATTGAAGCATTCAATAAAACATTAACAAGAGGATTAACTAAAATATGTAACGCTGACAAAGACGACTGGGATGAGAAAATACCCGCAATCTTATGGGCATACAGAACAACTTATAAATGATCGACTGACCAAACTCCCTTTCGACTAGTCTATGGACAAGAAGCATTAGTTCCACTACACTTCCGACAACAGACACCTATTATCGCAGAAATACTACATGTCGATGTCGAACAGGGAAGGAAGGACCGACTATTTCAACTCAGCAAGCTGGAAGAGCACCGACTCATGTCTATACAACACCAAGAAATCCATAAGCAACAACAGAAAGCATGGCATGACCCCAACATCAAGAACAAAAACCTGTCAGTCGGAGACCTTGCTTTACTATATAATAGTTGGGTCAAAGGAAAACCTAAGAAGCTCCACACAGAATGGATGGGATCTTACGTTGTCGAAGAGATACATCCCAACGGATCAATCTGACTAAAGACATTACAGGGCATAGTATTTCGGAAGCTTGTTAATGGATCCTGACTAAAATGCTACAGAAACTAATTCAAAAAAAAAATCATATAACGACCATAACCGTCAACCAAAATCCATAAAAAACTAAAAAATTCCAAAAACAAAATAATACCATACAGACAGAAAACCATGACAGGAAATCACCATCTCGACAACCGCCATCATGACCATCGAGCTAGCACCATCGACCGACTACTTCTGTCGACCATTCTCATCACCAACACCAACCAACGACCTCGATAGTCCCATCGCGCATTCATGACATCGAGCACCGAAAGCAATTCACCATTAACTCACACTTGCGTACTCTAGTTGGAACATCACGTCTGCCATTAATACACCCATTGCCGCACACAACCACAACATTGCCTATAAATACTAGATCACCGAAGGATCATTCACCGCAACCTATACAGACAGAGCATCAGAGCACCCAGTCGACCAAAAGACGAGAATCCCTTAGTGACATCGACCAAACCGACACAATGGCTCCCAAGCAGACTAGAGCATCGACTAAGGCCAAGGAGATACAGGTTGTGGATACACCTTTAGTCCGCAGGCTGAAGAACATAAAAAACGCCAAAGTACAGGAAGGCTCATGGCAAAAGCTATGGACTGAGATACAAGAATGGGCCTTTGTCGACAAAAAAGCCACTTAAGCAGCACAAAAAATCCAACGCAGCTCTCTCTTCAGCTATGCTAATGCACTGCTGATGGCCAGCTTTGGTGGCACAAAGGAAGCTGCTGTCAAATTCATCATCAGTCGATATCACAATGGTCGGTTCTACTTCGACGAGCCGGTCGACATCTCTGGAGATGTCATCTCCAAGATGATCGGTCTCGCTAATAAAGGAGACTCCGTACCAGTCAGAATCAAAGAAGGACTGGTCGAAGAGCTCACTGAGTCACCTTCTGGTAAAAAATACAAGGGGTTGATGATTAGCCAAATCACAACCCGAACGCCACAGATTGTGGCGAAAATCATTGCAATCACACTCACTCTAGCAGGTCGAGGCAGCGACCTCAAGTTAGAGATGCTAGAAGCCATCGACACCATTGCCACTGACGGACGAATATACAGATGGGATGATTATGTCGCTGACATGGTGAAAACCATCTGTGAGCGATGTCAAGAAACAGGGGGAATCATCAAGTTCACCTCCCTCATCTTATGGATTGCCATGTACCACATCTGCCCAGAGGGGAGCCCAGTCTTTCGTGAACCGTCGAAGTTCGACATGTGGAGGTTTAAACCCTTCTCCCAGAAAGTAACCTTGCATGAACTCGAGCGCAGAAAAGTATTTCTGGAGAACTGGTTCCAACAACTCAAAGTCCGCACGACTAGATGGAGGGTTCCTCAAAACATCCGACGAAATCTACCCGCGAAATCCCACATCTAGCTGGAGCTCAACCATACCTCGGTGTGGTACATGCAGGGCGAGGATTCCAACGCTAAATCCCTCGACTACTATCCATCTATCGACCAGATCTTCCGGGAACTGTCTCAACAGGCCAAGACAAAAATACCAGTGCCAGCAGCAGCAAAACATATCGACTTCTCGATCAAGGAGCCACTCACGGACCAGGAAAAGGAGGAATACTATGAGCTCCACCTCTACATCAGTACATTCGTGTTGGAGGAGACACCGGTCGAACACACCGGTCGACTACAGATAACCATCAAACCTCCGACCGCCAAAAGAACTGAACCCCATACCACACAGCCAAAGCCACAGCCACAACAACAGATAACTCCTCCAGATACAAAAAGTGTCGTCTTGACTCAGGAGCCGACGGGCGAGACAGAACCAAACAACCCTGAGTATGCTGTTACAAAAGGCATCATTCTCAAACTATCAAAAGAAATAGCAGCAGCCAGAAGAAAATAAAAACACAAGAACAACAACAAGGTAAACGTAAGCACAAGCTTATCATTGCCGAATCATCAGAAGACGAGGAGGAACTGGCAGCCACGGCCCTTGACATCATAGAGGATTCCACCGCAAATAAAGTGCCGGTCGAAATCATCTCTTGGAAAACCTTCTAGGAAAATTCAACAAAGATAACCATTTAGGAGGCTTGCCAAAAACTTGGGCCTTCCATTGGAAAATAAAATGAAGAGGAAAAGACTTATGAGGTGTGCTTCTACTAAAGAAAAAAAAAATGATTGCTAAATGTACAATCTAAATCTCTCTCACAATCGACCTTGCTTATTCTTTCCTCTTTATTCAACTCGAAAAATATCTCAAGTACGATTTTTGCAGTCTCAGTTTTGGATTTGTGTTTGTCTCCAAATTTGATGCTTGATTTTTTTTATCGTACTTTCTTCTACATTTTGAGGAATGTTTCCTAATACTAGAAAACTATTCTAGTACACTTGAATACAACTAAGGTTAGGATAATAATTCAACCTTAGAGATTGAAGTTTGTTTAATTATAGATTTTTAAACTTTGGTTGTTTAAGAATTTCTATGTACTAATCATCGACAAGACAAAGATTCCAAATTCACTAGAAGCATAAAAACCATGCTAATGGAAGAAAAGAAAATTGAAAGACAAATTTTCAAGTATTGAACAACTCTATTGTTGGCTATTAGTTCAATCTTTATATTGGATGAACCTATTGATTATATCAAAGAAAGGACCATCAACATGAACATATGCCAAGTTCATATCAAATGTACTAAAAATAAATTGTTTAAATGACTCCAGAAACATCAATATTTTATTGGAAACATATGTGGATGTGGCTTGGATTCCATCTAGTTATGGCCATGGAAGTCCAATTTTTTTGAAAGAGAGACTTTATCAACACTAAGAGAAGGTTGTGCAAGAAAGTGCAAGTTTAATTTTCTTATGACATGGAACATTGTGTGGCATATTATTTTTCATTTACCTTGGTATATCCATGAGAAAAATAGGATAAATGAAAAATGGATTAAATTATATTTCTCTTACCAAAAACCCACGTCTAACTATAGGTTGTTAGTAGAATATAAAGACAACAGGACTAGTACAAAAAATTCTTAATATAAAATGCACCTAATGATCTGTAAATGAACTCTCAATGTGTCCTTAAATATGGTTGACATATTTTTCACATAATTCATTAGGATCATAAACCAATTCAAATGATCAAAATCCATTTCAAGCTCAAAACTTGAATTCTAGGTCCTAAAATAGAGGATTTTCCTGGGTTGGTTCAAAACCAATGCACACAAAGCCTATCAAAATGCTTGACACTTTAAGATTGAAAACATAGGAGAGGACTATTTAGGTTGTGCATCGCCCCATGTCTGTTAGGATTATTAATCCCCCCTTGTCCAATTTGGTCATATGTCTAAATTAGGAGTCATGTCTAAATCGGGAGTCCATCCAGTCTATTTTTAGCCACTAGCACCATTGGATCCACTTGGCCTAATTGGGGAACATGTTCCAGTTACTAAAGTGCGGGGAACACTAATTGAGGCCTAATGCCATTGATTGCACTTGCATGCATCAGTTTAGGAGCCTCCTAGATCAATCCCTACAAATTAGGAGCCACTGGAAGTGTCGATACCAACCTTCATCAGTTGAGTTCAGTTAGTGACTAGTCAAGCTGAGTTAGGAGTCAGTTACATTCAGTTCTAGTCCTCTACATTCAGTTAGCACTAGGTTTGCATGGCTGCATGCAGGAGAGGCACATTTCTCACCTACCACAGTCAGTTAGCCCAGCTAACAATGAATTAGACACTTGAGTTGTGTTTTAGAACTCTGATGAACTCCGATAATGGTTTAGACAAGGTCAGTTAACTATTGAGTCCTCCGATAATGATTTAGACAAGGTCTTAGTTACCTACAGTCAAGTAGAGTCTAATCAATTCAAATTTCCTCATGTGGATTCGAATTGCATGTGGCTATTTAGCCATTGTATTACATTGTAATTCATCATCTAATTACTTTTTTTTATTAATGAAAGCATTCACATCTGCAAGCCATTTTTGCATTGTTTCATTCTTCAATTGCTGAGTAAATTGCATGATATATCTTGTGAGTTGTGTCTTTGTCCATAGATCTATGTGCTCAATTTAATATGGTATCAGAGCCTTGGCAGAAAAGGCACTTCTCCTCCTCAGATCTCCCTCTGGATCATTTTTTTTGAGCAATTTGCTCCATTCCTACTTTGCACCAAAAGCAGAAGGCTTACCACTTAATACCCCAAGTTAATGAATTGTTGATCAAGCTTGCTTGGTCAATTATGCTGGGTGTGATGAAAACCTGAAATGTGCAGGTAGTCGACCTTATTTTGTATGTTTGATTGTGTGATTTACAGGTTATCAGCTCTTCTCATTGCATTCGCTACAAGCAGCTCTTTCTCCTCACTGCATTCGCTACAATAGCTTAGTCCTCCTTACTGCATTCAAAATGTCCCATCAAGTAGAGCTACTCACTTGCTTCAACTAGCACCAGTGGAAGGAGGACATGGAGGCACTACTTCACACCAAGAAGCTCTTCAGAGTCACAGAAGGGACAGAGGCAGAGACAAGTCTTAATCATGACAAAGAAAAGTACTTTAACAGGCTTGATGAAGCTTCTGGATACTTGTCCCTCTCAATTTCTTGAGATCTTCGCTTCCACATCAAATATTTGAGGACTCCCAAGGAGATTTGGGACAAGATTGCTTCCTTATTTGATAAGCAGGATGAGATGAGGGTACATCATCTAGAAAATGAACCGATCTCTCTTAATCCATCTGACTTAGAAACAATGAATGATTTTTTCACAAAATTCAAGAACCTGATATACCAGTTAAAGCAATGCAAGGTGGAGAAGGAGGATGATCAGCTCATCCTTTCCATTCTCTCAAAACTCAGTGCAGACTACTTAGTCTTTGTATCAACCTTTCAAATAGTGAAGCTCACCACTCCAAATTGGAAGATTCCCACTCTTGATTCTTTCATCCAATCTCTCACTTATGAGAATGACAACTTAATCCAAATGGGGATCATTCAACCTCCCAAAGATCAAGCATTGGTTGCAAGAGGAGGTAAGGTAGCGAATGACAAAGCGAAGCAAAGAGATGAGTCTTCTATGAAAAAAGAGCAGTCAAATGATCCTTCAAGTTCGAAGAGAAGCAAGAAGAATGGAAAAGGGAAGACCCTTTGTTCCTACTGTGGAAGGTGCTTTCATCCAGATAGCTCCTGCATGAGAAGAAAAATTGATGAAATGACTCTTCTTCTGAAGAAACATAACATTATTGCACCTGCTAGCACAAGGAAGGTGTTGCACCTGCAACAATTTCCCAAAATTCTAAAATTTTTTAGGACCCTCCTCTACTTTGATTTAGTTGGTTTTTCTTCCTTGTTTTGGTCTATGGATTTTTGGAATGTTTTACAGCGTTTTGAATTGATATCCATCGATCTGTTTTCTCCTTTAATGCTTGAAAAAATCCCACCCTTGATCGAGCTCATCGTTGTTTTTGCATAGCTTTCGAAACCTTTTTGAAACAAGAGTTAAGTATATTTGACTGACCGCAACGGCGGGTGGTTTTCAATTCTTCACCGCGTGGATGGTTTTTTATTGTCCCGCCGTTGCGGGTGGGTTTCGTTTCTTTGACGTTTCGGACGGTTTTTTATTCTCCATCGGAAAGGTTGAGTTCTCCCTTGTCCGACGTTTCGGACGGATTTTCACTCCGGGCGTCCGCCGTTGCGGGCCGTGTTAGGATTTGACTTTACCTTACCTTCCGATCTGCGCTTTGAACTGTCTGTCGGCTGCGTATCGAAGCCCGTTAACTTCGCGCTTTCTGCCGTTGCGGGTGGAGTTCAACTGATGAACGCCCGCCGTTGCGGAGGAGTTCAAGTTGTCGGTCTCCGGCCTAGGTCCTCGCCGACGCCCGATCATTGTTGATTCACGCGTTTTATTATGCGTTGCGGGTGGGTTGGTGCTGGGGACCGTCCGCCGTTGCGGGAGGTCTGGGGTTCTAGCCACCCGACTCCGATTTGGTTTCGCGGCCGATTTAGAGTGCCCGTCACACGTGCAACCGTGTTATATATACAAGGTATGGTTTATAATACGGTGTTGTTTATTTTGGCTCAAGCTGTCCTTGTCCTCTCCGCGCTGTCGATTCCTCTCCCTCGTGGACCATAGTGCCGGTGTCGCGCCCAGGTGTCAGCTGGAAACTCAACCGTCCTCGCCTCATCAGCTACGCGGTACTACCAGGTAGGCTCGTTATCGTCCTTCCTAGTGCTTCTCAAGGTTTGATTGGGTAATGTTTGCTTTGGTTGGGGTATTACTAGGATTGTGTGCGCATTTTCCCTTTCCGCCTGTATACTTAGTTTACCCGCGGCTAGGTTTACTGTAGTAATTTTTCTCGCTCGCCCGACGTTTAGGATAGCAGTCTGCGGTTAGAGGGGGGGGGGGAGTCATTTTCTTTTTTAAAGCCGTGTAGTATCTTTTGACCTCGGCTGTTATAGTTTGCCCCAGGCACAGCGGATAAAGGCCAGGTGCAGGCGGCCGCTATGCCGCTTGCACCTGGTTTTTTCCTTTGCAATAATGATGTTCAGGGAGAAGTTAGAAGGGGGTTTTTTGCTGGTGATTTGTGATGATTTTCCTGCTGGTCAGTTTCCCTAATATATATACCCGTTTTCGAGCCCCAAACTCTTCCCACGTCGTCCCGCGCATTTTCATCGTTTTTGGCTGTCGAAAACCCTAGGGCTGTGCTGTTGTAGTGTTTTCGAGTTGAAGGTTGCATGGATGGTGGTTCTGGTGAGAGCGCCATGTATGAAGAATTGTTATTGATGCCCGCTATGTCTAGCCGCACCGATGTAATTACCTTTCTGCGAGTAACATGAACTATTGCCGTTTTCATTCTTGATAAAACCAGGTCATCGAAATGTTTGATTTTGTGAAAGATACATTGGCCTTTTGCTTTTAAGACTCCATACATTTTGCATTGCAAGCTATTTTACTAGGGGAAAAGGTACCGCGAGATGGTGACTCACTGGATTGCGCAGGACTCAGTTTTTAAACAGTTAGGGCATTGTGGGATTGCACATACATGCATGGGTTTATATGCATGCTTTCACTTTAAAAGGGCACTCCGCATATCATATGCATATTTTGCTTCAATATATTGTTATCATGAAAAAATGGCATACTGTAAAACGATATAGATTTAATACCAGCCAAATCATATTTGATCAAGTTGTAGTATCATACAGCAGAAGGACATTGCTCATCATATTGCAGTAGTGGACTGAGTCTATTTCGTGCTGGTAGTTCTGATAGCCAGAACATGGCTGGGTTGTGCATACATGTGTTGGTTGCTTTTCTTGCTTGCACATTAACATAGAATAATAGCACATTGCACAATATTTCATATTAGTTCAATTCTTCAGCCTGAAGGGCTTATGTCTCAAATTCATTACAGTAATGATACACTTGAGAAAGGATAAACTGCTGCACCATGTTCGCAAATTCAAATTGCTTAATGTCATAATGTTATACATGGCAGGAAGAACTTACAATGTCCAAAAGGAAGAAAAAGAAGGCCCCTATGGCCGAAGAACAATCAACAATAGAAGTCGTCACACAGACAGAATATATCTATGAGGACACCCAATGTGTCTCAGGTGTTGAGCCTGAGTATAAATGGGAGGAGATATACAGATTGATTTCCCGCAGGGAAGTCCCAGACATGGGTCTCGAAGAAGAGCCCATTTATGCCAACATAGAGAAATCCGCCATTATGAAGGTGGCTACTAGACCAGATCTGTTCCCATGCTCTAATGTTATGAGATGGATTCTGCCCCACACAAACAGCAACACAATGCTTATAGGAAATGTCGAAGGTCAGGGCTATGCTGCATTTAGCCCAGGATATGTGGCGCTGGCTTACCACCTGCCAAAGCCTCAAATCTTCCTGTCAAATGATTGGTTGGATAACCTCAGGATGGATTTAGTGGAAACTTTGAAGAGAATGCTCTTGCCAGGAAAGCTCTATCGACACAGAGCAACCGATGATTATGATACAACGACACAGAGCTCCTTACAGATTTGTAGCTCTGATGCTAAACAGGATCTTTGGTAGGGCCAGTGGCAGACTCTTCAAATTTGAATGGGTCCCCATTATGTTCCATGTGGCGACCCAAGGAACAGTCTTTAACTGGGCCAGCCTAGTATCGAGTAGTCTCTCTTCTTGCGTAGCTGCAGCCTTGGGAGGAGGAGAAGCCCGGAAAAAATCTGAATTTTATATGAGTTCCATTGTGATAGACTGCATACTATGCAGCCAGCCTTTCCCCGGTCTCAAGTGTGCCTGGGATAGGGAAAGAATGCCCATATATGCAGCTTACAAACCTCTGTGGGCTCATTAGTACCACAGTTATTACAGAGAAGTATGTGAGCATTTCATTATGCCACTATACAAGCTTATCTTCCGGAAGGAATGTGACTGCATGTCGGAAGATGTTATGCAGGTGATAGAGGAGTATGGAGATTATTTCTTGACAGACAATGGTATGTACCTTAGAATGTATGGATGCTCAAAGACACCTTATCTGCTGCCAAATTATGCAACGGATTATGTAATCCATAAAGAGGCGGGCATACAAGTGTTCATTGACGGAGTTGGTCATTTCTTGTTCCAGCATAAGAAGGCTGCATATCCCCCATTACCTTTCAAGTTAGGTAGTTGTAGATTCACCAATGTGAAACAAGCTGCGGAAATTATAGAGGAACTAGGGAAGTTCCATTTTGGGGAGATGCCTTTCCGGCGCAATGACACTCAGGGTAAAGTGGCTGAGCACTGCAAAAATCATAAAGTGTTCTATGAATATACCCATCATTATGATAAGGATGAATCTGTTTTTCGGAGGGCTCCAAATATGACGGCACTCAGCAAAAGGTTCAAACCGAAGTACCCCACCAAAGGTGGCAAAGGGGGAGATAAAGCCAAAGCTGAGCAAGCCAGAGCTGAAGAAGAGGCCAAGGAAAGACAGGAAGAGGCCCAAAAGCTAGAACAGGAAGCTGCAGAATGGCTGCAGAAAGGAGAGGAAGAAAAGAGGAAAGCTGCCCAAGAAGCAGCTGAGAAAGCTCAAGAAGCAGCCAAAGAGGCTGAAGAAGCAGCTAGACTGGCAGTCGAAGAAGCAAAAAGAAAGCTGGATGAAGAGCTTCAGAAGTAAGAGGCTGAGAAAATAAAGTTAATACAACAGTCAGCTTCCGAAATTCCAACAGGGCAGAATCAAGGAGAGGATAACCCTGAGGTACAAATCCTTTAAGTACCTACTGCTAGCGCTCCTGTAACCCCTATGCTCCAAATAGTGCCTTTCGTCCAGAAGAAGGGGGAAGAAGTCCCTGATTTCAGTACTATATATTATGACAGGACCACTAAAAGAATAATGAGGAGGACAGAGAAGAAAGTGGAGGCGAAAGATCTATCAGGGAAAATGGTCACGGATACAGCAGTCATGCTAGGGACAGACAAAGACCCTATGTTCACAATAAGAGCCGGGGCTGCACTAATTGATGCCTCCGCTGATAACATAAAGAAGGTGATGTTTGAATTAGAATCAGCTAAGAAGACCACTGCTCAGCTGAAAGACACACTGAAACAAGAAAGAGGAGAGGGTAGTAGACTTAAGAGAAAGTATGAACACGTGCTAAGAGAAATGGAATCCACAAAGGGTGAAATCCATGCCCTCCACGTAGAGGCGCAAGCCAAGGAAACAGCACAAAAGGCTCTAGAAAAGGCGCGACAGGAAGTTCAAGATCTGAAGAATGACAAGGAACAATTGAGGGCAAAGGTAGAAGACCTAGAGGCGTAGTAGAGTATCATCTATGAGTCCAATAATGAATACACCAAAGAACTGAAAGGGAAGCTGGCTTCTCTGGCTGCTGAACTGGAGACGACAAAGGAACAACAAGTCGACTTGCAGCCATTTAAAGAATATATCCTAGCGCAAAAGGCTAAAATGCTGCAGCTACAGACTGCTTTGGAAGAGGAAAGATGCAAAGTTCTTCAGATGGACATCAGGTTAGAGGAGATCATAGAAACCTCCTCCTATTTTGTAGACAGGTCCCAGGATGTTCTTGAGGTCCTGAACGCCAGAATGGCAAGACCAGAAGATGATGCCAAGATCCCACCAGAGCTATCAGTCAAAGATCATCAAAGTCTCAGGAGAGATCACAACCTGGTAGAGTTTGCCATTAGCACTGCTGAAGACTTTAAGAAGACTGTCAAGAGGGCACAGGTAGCATGCTCGGAGTATTTTAAAAGGTTCCTCAATGCTTACAACCGCTGCCAGACAGAGGATGAGCTCAGGTTTGAAGAGTTCCCGGATCATGAGACCTTTGTGGAAGTATTGCAGAAAAGATATCAAGATGCAGAGGCCAGGACGTAGCAGATTCAATCCATTGACGCCGTAGTGCTGAAGAACGAGGTGGGCCATGCAGCCGTTAGCGTACAGATTCTAGAAGACCAGCTTCGGTTGAGCCCAGCAAGGATCGAAGCCATCAGGAACCAAGTCGACAAGTTTGAAATTAACATCCAGTTCCTAGAGCCATGCGCTTTTGAAGGCCTAGCTGCAGAGGCAGCAGCGTGGAAAAAGTTCCTTGAAAATCAAGCGGGACCCCCCTCATAGAGGACCGGTCAACTGTGTATTAATTTAATATTTTGTAAAAAAGTTTTTTTTGGGAAAATGAAGCGTTGGGGAAGCCCAAAGGTCACTTTGGGCAACCCAACCATTTTTTACCTTTTGCATAAAAGTAGGAAGGGTAGAAGGGAAAGGGGATTTTTTTCCCAGAAGACTGGAAGGTTGTTGTAAGAAGAACTATTTCCTTTTGCAGTAAAAATTACAGTTTTCCTGTTGAAAGAAGATCGGTGGGGTTTCAAATGTGTTGCCATGGACAGTTGAAAGATGAACTATTTTGTTTTTCAGCATTGTGTTCATGAATCGTGAGATCGTTCTAACTTATGACCTATGTCTTGCTTAAATGATTTCTAAATTATTTTATGAAATAACCACCATGAGTAATGCATGCTGATCATGAAACAATTAGCTATCTGGTTGTGAAATATCTTTATTGTTCATACATGTAAAAGTTAATGTCAGCTATCTGAAATTGCTTTTGTTATGTATGCACATCTACATTACTCATACATATTAATTATGTAAGCTGGCTCCCCGGGGATAGGTAGGTAGGGATAGATAGATAACTAGATCATAGATGCATGTGTGACCCAATATAGGTGAGCCTAAGATGAGAGGTAAGAACATGCGCACCACATTGTGGCTGCTCCCTGTATCTTTCACCACCCCGCATGATTAGTTAGATAATTGCATTTTATATTTAAGTCAAAAAATACAAATTCTGGTGGACCGGGCCGCAACCGGTAAACCCTTGTTGTTACTTTGACCTACGGTAGCCGGACCGTAAAACCGGACGGATTCCGTATACCAAACAGTCAACGGACTAGTTGGGAACGTTGATTGGGGAGAATCCCTTACTGTTGCCGCCTGCGAATTTCCATGCCTCAACAGAAGGCTGACCAAACAGAAGACACATAAGACACTGAAGATTGCTTCAAAAGAGGCCATGCACTGAAGGCCAGCTGCTCAACAACACATGTATTCCTCATTGATTCTGGAGCTTCCAATCATATGGTTGCATCCAGAGAATCGTTCTCT
This sequence comes from Pseudotsuga menziesii, assembly GCA_001517045.1. Taxonomy (NCBI): domain Eukaryota; kingdom Viridiplantae; phylum Streptophyta; class Pinopsida; order Pinales; family Pinaceae; genus Pseudotsuga; species Pseudotsuga menziesii. Next base: position 7,042 of record LPNX010891334.1, on the reverse strand, counting down.
TCTTTACAGTCTTTTGATGGTCCTAGTATTCAGCAAGGCAATTAGAGTAAAGTTCAAACCAAAGGGAAGGGCTCTATCAAGCTTGAACATGGAAGGTTCAAAGAAGTGCTCTATGTCCCCTGCCTAGCTTCAAATCTGTTATCTGTGTACCAGATTACTCATACTGGCTTTCCAAAGCGAGTGATCTTTGGTCCTGACTTAGTGGAGATCATAGATATCTGGGAACATCATAGCAAAAGGTGTTGCAAATCATGCCTCCAAGGCATATGAGTTCTCACACTTCATGCCTTTTTCAGAACTAGTGCACTCTCAAAGGGAAGGTAAAAACATTCCATCTCCTTCTTTTGCAGTTTCCACTAGTATTGCAGAACCTGTTGGATCAATTCATGAGATTTTGATTCATTCAGATTCGGATTCAAATTCAGTCCCTACTTCCAAACAGGAAGCTAGGAAGATGACTGAAAATTCATCTGACATTCATACGACAGAAAAGCTTGCGCTATGCCATGCAATCTTACCTCCTTCAGAGAGATGCAACAAATTGCCTGTGAGATGTCACATGGCAAGGTCTAATCAGTCACACTGCCTTCAGGAAAATAGAGTGGATCATACACCTCTTCAGCCAGAAAGAGGCAAAGGTTACATCCCTCCTCCCTTCCATCAACATTTTGGGACAAGCAGGAGAAGTCTACATGCCAGGCCCCATAATACCTGTGCACAGAACACCATTCATGCTGCTTCGCTACATCACAGAGATGAAGGTTGCAACAACATATTTCCAAGTTTTTCAAACTTGAATCCAGATTCTATCTGCTTAGATAAAGGGGGGGATTTTTTCCCATGTGGTTTTTTCCCCAGCTCCTTGTATTAAGCAGTTACTTTACTTTACTTGATGTAATGGGTGACCTATGGTCTTAGTTACCAGGGCCCACAGATTGTCCAAGTTAGCATTCAGGGGGGGATTTAGGATTATTAATCCTCCCTTGTCCAATTTGGTCATATGTCTAAATCGATAGTCCATCCAGTCTATTTTTAGTCACTTGCACTATTGGGTCCACTTGGCCTAATTGGGGCACATGTTCCAGTTACTAAAGTGTGGGGAACACTAATTGAGGCCTACTGCCACTGATTGCACTTGCAAGCATCAGTTTAGGATCCTCCTAGATCAATCCCTAAAAATTAGGAGCCACTGGAAGTGCCGATACCAACCTTCATCAGTTGAGTTCAGTTAGTGACTAGTCAATCTAAGTTAGTAGTCACTTACATTCAGTTCTAGTCCTCTACATTCAGTTAGTGCTAGGTTTGCATTGCTGCATGCAGGAGAGGCACATTTCTCACCTACCAAAGTCAGTTAGGTTTAGTTAACACTGAATTAGATACTTGAGTTTTGTTTTAGAACTCTGATGAACTCCGATAATGGTTTAGACAAGGTCAGTTAACTATTGAGTTCTCCGATAATGATTTAGACAAGGTCTTAGTTACCTACAATCAAGTAGAGTCTAATCAATTCGAATTTCTTCATGTGGATTTGAATTGCATGTGGCTATTTAGGCATTGTATTACATTGTAATTCATTATCTAATTACTTTTTTTATTAATGAAAGCATTCACAGTTGCAAGCCATTTTTGCACTGTTTCATTCTTCAATTGTTGAGTAAATTGTGTGATCTATCTTGTTAGTTGTGTGTTTGTCCACAAATCTATGTGCTCAATTTAATAATATCATCACATATTTTGACATTGTCTCCAAATTAAAGTTATAACTATGCCAAAAATGTCATCATGCATGCTTTCTGTTTTTTTTATAAATAGTGTAAAAATGCCATCCACTAGGGAATTTAATACATGCACATGAAAAATGAAGGCGTCTTTTGAAGCTTTGTAAACTGCACAATATATGTATTTACCAACCTAACCTCCCTATATAGATAAACTCTTCAATAAAAATCCAAGAACTTGTTAAAAATACATTTTCTTCCTTTTTAAACAAGAACATGCAAGCAAAGGAAGACTAAAATGCACACTAAGAGATTAAATTGGAATCAAGGGCTGATCTAAAGAGGTGTAAAGGATTTGACTTGATGTTTTCATTGCATGGGGTTAGATTTCATGGTTGAATCCTTAAAGGGTTGGTTGTTGCAAAAATTCAAGACAATTCGGTTAAGAATAGTGCAAGTAGAAGCTAGAATTGAAAAAATGCATATCGAAATCTAAATATGCATGCTCAAAATGGTTGGCTTTGTTACTGCACAAGTTATCACCTTTTTGAAAGGTCACGAATTTCGAGGATAAGATTGACAACTAATTAGCTGATGCACCCTCTATCACCACAATGCACTCCTTTTATGTTTTAGCCCAACTTGTAAAGGCCAAGGGGGAGTACCTAATAGGGTGAAATAGACCTGCAAACCCCGTCAAGGAAACACAAGAATACCTCAGGAGAAATATTTTTACAAAGATCGGTGCCTTATGGAGTGAAAGCAATGAATGCAAGGATGTTTACTAAATACTTAAATAGAATAGGAGTTAGAAGTAATAAATGTTGGCATTTAGGGAAAATGATTAAATGCTTNCGGTGCCTTATGGAGTGAAAGCAATGAATGCAAGGATGTTTACTAAATACTTAAATAGAATAGGAGTTAGAAGTAATAAATGTTGGCATTTAGGGAAAATGATTAAATGCCTTAATGTTGTTATAAGAGGATAATCAACAAATATGGGCTCAAATACGTATGAAACCCCCTTATAACAATGCCAACTTACCAAGGAAGTTTTTTCTAATGGAGAGGGATAAAAATCACACATTTTGGGTAGCCAATAATGAGCAAAACAAAAATGACTTANTATGAAACCCCCTTATAACAATGCCAACTTACCAAGGAAGTTTTTTCTAATGGAGAGGGATAAAAATCACACATTTTGGGTAGCCAATAATGAGCAAAACAAATTTGGAAATGACTTAGTAGATCTAGTTTATGCCCTAACCAACCCCCAAAAATCACAAGGAGGTCAATTTGAATCACTAGATGGATTCCCAAGTGAGTAGGGTTGATAATAGACTTTGTCTCCAGCTTGTAAGACTCTTCAAAGATGAATTTAGATGCTTGCATGGATCAAATTATATCTAAAATAACATATTATCACTTGCACATAATCACAGATATTTTAAATTAGTCACGAAAAGGGGACGCCCTTGAAGATTCACCATAAAAATCAAGGGGGCACACCAATTTGATGGATTAGATTATTTGATAATGCAATATTTTTTTTATGGTTTTTCTGTATATTAGATATTTTGTATCATTTCAAGTATAATACTTAATTTTGTAATTTTGAAAAAGAGAATATGAGGAAAACAGCCCTAGGTATTATTCCAAGGGCAATGAGAAAAATGGAGGCTATCAATCTCTCAATAATTAACAATTCAATGCTCGATGAATCAGGGAAAGGCTAAGAAACCGTGGGTTATGTTAGCACTTGACCTAATTAGGACAAACAAGATGACAATGCCCAAAAAAAGAGGGATGTTTCAAGAGGAACACCTCACCAACAATATTAACTTAGCAATGGTTGAAACCCTACTTTACTATTACCTTGGATACAAAAGCAATGCATGGCAAGAGATTCAAGATCTTACCAATTTTAACAAAAAGAAAAGAGAAGAGAACCAAACCCTAGAATCCTTCTTCCTTGAATTCCTTGAAATATAGCAAAGAATCCTCAAACAACAAGATTTGATTTTTTAAAACTCTAGGAAAACCAAGAAGAGAGGTGCACACCACTTCAAATTTCATATACACAAGTAGGGAAAAATTGTAGGCATATTTGATCCCATGATCTTGGTTACAAATGAGAGCATGGCAAGTATATTTATAAGGAGAAAGTGGTTATGACATTAGTCCTTCAACCTGAGGGTACTTAGAGATCGAGGTCAACGCCCCTACTCAATTTAGCTATGCAATATTTACCAACTAGAGAAAAGGCTAGAAATTCGATACTATGCCGAAGTAGCCAAACCCTAATTAGGGAAATAGTGAATCCCAAGGGCCACAATTGAGAGATCCTTAAAGAGGAAGGTATACTTAGAGAGGATTGACAAGATTCCAATAAAAAACCCTAGTTTAACTTGCTCGAGGTGCAACAACAACGTCAAACAAGAAAAAAAGAGAGATTTTATCAACATTGAACAATAAAGAGAGAAAGAGATACTTCTTAGGTTCTTCCTTATTCATGAGTTATTACAATTATTCTAGGATCAATTATGCAAGATAGCAAACCCCAGAAATTCCACCATTTAACTTTCATCACATGTAAAACTTGCCAAAGAGAGAAAGAAGTGTGCACCACTTAGAAGCTCAAATATACCAAGAGAAAAAGAAAAATATACATAATTAGAACCTTTGTCTTGTTAAATATGAATGCTAGGATCCATTATTTATATTAAGCTTCCTAGTCTTATTTAGCTTTAGAGCCTACATTTCCAAAAAGTAAAAATAACTTAAAACTAGTGTTTGCCACCCACAAGCCAGAGACTAAACCACAAAAGAGTAAAAATAATGATAAAATAGTGAAAATGGTTTCATTCGAATGGAGTGGTGAGCTAGGGGAGGACTTCATGCCCCAACTAGCTCCAACAATGTAGAATATCCCTCAACGTCTTCACCCTTTAGCAAGGTAAGGCTTATTGAAGAGGATGATGTCATGATGAAGTGTGCATAAGTGAACCAAGAGGAGGGGTCATACAAGAAAAGGAAGGTCCAAGTGGGCATGAATGAGGTGTGCTAAATCAAGTATGACAATCTTTACACTTGCAATCACCTGTTACATAACATAAACATGAGTGTGGCTAATAGGAGCCTCTAATCCATGTGTTTTAATGGGTCCATCCCAAGCATCAGTGGACACCAACCCAAGGCACAATGACCCAACATGATGGGGCACTTTCTCTCATCAAGGGGCAGTCAACAAATCCACTAAGCCAATCCTCTTTGGAATGAAAACCAAGAAAACATGCCAAGACTAGACCATGGGTCTTGCGTCTCGCTAGAGAAACATTTTTACATAAACAAGCCTAGAATTGGCCTTTTACAATGACAAAAGACCCCTTCACTTTGGTATGTCTTGAAAGGCACACTTCATCCAATTTGGAGAACAACACACATTAATGTTTATGTTTTCCTTCAATGATGATAATGAAGTATAAGACGATGAAATGGGTCACAAATGGACCAAACTAAAGGGAAATATGGTACATGAACTATCTTTGTCGGAAAATGATGAGGAAACTAGCATCATGGTACATTATGGGGACATAGATAATGCTACTAAAGCAGAAACTGTTTATAAATGGGCTGAAATCTATCAATTTTTCAAGTATGAACTTTACCCATCTATCCCAAAGGAAGATATTGATGACTTGGGAGATTATTAGAAGATTTAAAAAATCAGGTCTCCATAGGTTGTCAGACATACCCACTATTTTTGCATGCATAGAGGTTATCTCATGGCTACTACCTAGGATTGATGTGGGAAATAGGTTGATCAAGAACATGGAGGGCCCAACCATTGCATCCTTTCAACCAGTTGCTTCCTTGGACTCTTTTGTTTATGATAAAAGGAAGAAGTAGATAGTAAGACGGATACATAAGAAAATCAAGATTTTAGGAAGACCCTCATTGGTAATTACTATTGAGACCCCTAGTTTCACGAATATAAATCAAGATACATTGGTTGCAACCTCAACAAATGTGATCATCTATCTTGGTAATAAAGCTAAAATTCAAGAAATGACAGACAAGATCAATGCATATAAGCAAAGGATAAAATCCTTGAAAGTAGAGATGGTTGGGCTAAGACAAGAAACCAAAAGCTCGGAAAAATTCAAAGCAAGTGTATTCTCTCTACCGAAGGGTCCAGATGAACCTCATTATCAAATGTGTGAACACTTGCATGAACTGTAAAGATATCAGGCTCACCTAGGAGACATTTTGGACAATGCTAGAGATATGAACACATCTTGGTAGGAGTGTAGTTGGGCTTAGATGAATTGGTAAGTGGCAGCATGACTAAGTAACATAGGCACTCGGTGATCTCCCAAGGATGACAGTTAAGGACATTGACCACAATTATGTAGCAATTTCTTACAGCAGTACGACAAGTACGATGCTCCAACAAAGTGTAACAGATGCAGAGCCTACACGACTACTAGGGTTCCACCTTCTACATGAATTGTGTTTTTATAATGTTAAGTCAAAAGTTTTGTTCCTATGTCAAAGGATAGTCAAATTATTCATAGTTGTAATATTTCATCTTTGAAAAAGTAAAAATCAAATGGCCCATATGAGTGGGATCCATCTTTTTATGATACTTTTGTAACTATTGTAAAGCTCAAATTAGAAAAGGTAGTCTAATAGTTGAGGAATGAGAGGGTCATGCAACCCAAAGGATAGCAGAATAATTATGAAAACAACTTTTGGAAGAGGGAAAAGGATTTTAACTGTTGAAGCTTGTTGTAAACTTTTTGTGAGGAACTAACCTAAAGAATCTTTTTCTTAAGCCTGTGGATTTGTAAATGTTTTGATGGTTAGTGTATGAATTGTTCAACTTATTATTGTATGAGTGTAGTCAGTTTTTTATAGCTCAGTATGGGGGAGATATTGTAATGTGTTACATTGTGTAACGTTATGTAACATATCGTCCCTATAAAAAAGTATGCAAATGATGACACGGCTTAAAAAAACAAATTATGTTCATTTCATCTTAAACTTAGATATATGAAGAATGAGATCAAATATCTTGAGTCTAATTTTTTTATTAATGTGTAAAAAATTTAAGATAAAAATGTACACCTCAAGAAATTGGATCTTGGTACTTGAACTATCCGGGTTTAAGATGGATCTATGTTGGTTCTATTAATTTATGTTGATACTTGTTGCCATAAGCCCAAGTTGGGGAGAGCCCATGTTATTGAAAAGAGCATTTTGCTCACCTCACCACCACCTTAATTGAGTTGTGTAGAAAAACACAATTCAAGCTTTCCACT
>LPNX010891320.1:6150-36852 GCA_001517045.1 Pseudotsuga menziesii | reverse complement strand
ATTTGATTTCCAATTCCATGACATTTACTTACAAAGTCTTATACTAGCATAAACCCATCTAAATCCAGGTTTGATGAGTTTGTAAAGCTTGAGGTTGCAGATTTCAAGTTCCAATATTTGATACAGATCTGCGTTTAGATGGGTGTCGGTTTAGAACCTAGACTTTTGTTTTTTTTTTTCACTTCTTCCCTGTTATATATTTGTTTTGGTTATTACACATTGTTTAGCACGCTATGAACATGCTATTGATGCGCAGCTGAAAAATGGCTGTACAAGCCAAAAGTTTAATTTATTATTTTATGCTTTCCTTTATTATATCATTTTTTCATGTGCACGAAGACACTTGTACTCTCTGATTCTGTAATGCTCTTAGGATTTGGAATTTTTAACATTATAGGATTCTATGTGAAACAGGAAAAGTTGATGATTTTGCAAGGAGATAATAGAGTGGGAGATTCAGAAAGAAATGGTCCTAGAAGGATACAGTCACACACAGTTTATGCAACCACGAGGCAATGACTATCCTCACGTTCTATCAAAATAAGCAATTCAAGTTCTAGCCAAAGAGACGAGCAAGGGAAAGTGATATTAGCGATTTGACTCGTAAAGGTCATGCAGTAGTGCTTATGTAAAAAATTTTGTTTTGATTATTTTTCTCCTAGAGGGCCCATTTAGGTTCCAGTTTTAGAACCTAGGGCTCTGATACCATTCTGTAAAGCTCTGCCTAACGGTTAGGGCACTGTGTCCAATTTTATAGACATATGTAAGTACAAGCATGAACTGTAAGCATATTCAAGTAAAAATTTCGAACTGTACATGTTGATAACTTTATGATTTTTTTTTCATAAATTAGACCATAATAGCATGCATGAGTTTAATATCTACATACCTGAAATTTAAATACCTGGAAATAGCGATTGTGGTAGATCCAACAGTTTGCCGTAAACCCTGTAGGCTCCTTCTTCTTCAAGCTTTCCGTCCGAGCCTTAATCAACAAAATGATGTGCCACCCTGCCGACCAGCTCTCACCCTGCCGACCAGCTCTCATCATGTGCTCGCCCTAGGAAACCCATGGGTTTCCTAGCCCCCGAGCCCACAGACCAATAATACCGAGAGCAGCTTCCTCTCCATTCTTTTCTTCTTAGTCTCAGTCATTTACAAGATATTCTCCGTCCTTGAGTTGTCCCCCTCCTCAAGTATTTTTTCTCTCCCTTCCCCTCATGCAGAGTCCAATTTTCCCCTGAAATCCAAACTTCTCCACGGCCTCCCCCGAAATCCCAAAAATCCCCCTCCTTATACCTCCTTCCACCGCCTCTTTCATTATTATTTTATTTTATCATGGGTAGTGCCGTTCCGATAGGTATGACATGTGTAATGTATCAATAAATCTTCAAGTGTATGTGTTTACAAAACCTAACCAAATGTCACACATTATTGAATATTATTTATTTAATTCTTTAAAAAATGGTAAAGACGGTAAAATAATTAGTATAACATTAATTTAATAAAAGTATTTATTAATAAAATTTAATTAACATTAATATGGTATAAGTTTAGTTTAATAAAAGTATTTACTAATAAACTTTAATTAATATTAATATGGGGCATTACAAATTCAATGATTTCCTACTCATGCATTGGAATCATGTTGGTTGTAGGTTTGATTCACGCGTCTAAAATATTTTTTCTAATCTTTGATTATAATTGTTGTGAAACAAAAACAAGGGCCATGCAAAAAGAGGTTTGTGGATTTTTCTATTTTAACGTTTAATTGCAAAGTTGAAAGGTTTGTAGAAGTTGGTTGTTCTCCACTTGGGAATACCAAATGCTATTGAATTAGCTTTCAAATGTTCAACTATTCTTTCAGTGTTGGTATTTGATACACATCTTGAATATCATCCACACAGTCCTATATTCTCCAATTTAAAACTCCCTCTAAAAACAATTATATAGCTCCATTGTCGCCATGTTTTAAGTCCAGAAGTGTCTTTTAACAAGTGTCTTTGTACAAAAGTGTTTATGTCAATTCAAATTCAGTGTTTAGAGTAATTGTAGTACGTGGAATATGTGGAGAGATTCCTCAACTTGTAGCCTCTATTATAGAGCTTTTTAAGATAATAACACTATAAGGAAAACACCATTCCGCAGAGGTTTTAAGTGTTCCTTCGCTAAAACCTCCACCATTGGTAATGGATGATTTGGTAGATGTTTTAATTAATTTAAACTATAAATTAAAAAATTGGATGGCCATAGGTTATAAAATATGTTTTTATAAGTGTGCATTATTCTTAACATGATGCACCACCGTGTTTCACATAAACACACAAGGATGCATTACACACACAAGCATGAGTGCACACAATTTAAATGTGTATACCTACGTGTTTCATTTATATAAAACTAAGTGCATGATTATGATTCATAAGACCGTATCAATATAACTTCAAACATGTGGTTGATAATCTATGATATGAGAAAACTTATCTACCTACGCACTGAAAACTTAAAATTTGGTTGATGATAGTCTCAGATGTCTTCTTTTTGAGAGCTTCAATTTTGCACTCTATTTAGAGGTCACATAGAAAATTTACGATACTCCTTGAAGATTACAAAATGATAGTTGAACATACTAGTCTCAGCAATTTCGCCATTAATAATTGAATTGGTTACAAAAATATATCATTAAATATGCACAAATAGATATAAAGGGATAACTTCATCCATCTCTCCTACAAATAAACACTCTAGGGATTGAGAACAATATAGATGAGAATATACCACTAGAAATGACTAACTACAATTCTAGAATGCAATGTACATGAAGACCAAGAATGAGACACGGGAAGAGGGATAAGAGTTGGAGGACACTTGCATATCTATGAATATGATGGAAGAATAGTGGCGAACAAAAAACCATTCCAAGGATAGAAGACTCAAACCTTTCTCAAATGAGAAGTTGTGTACACCAAATCAAGCATTCATAACATGATAACGCAATGCAAGAGCACAGGCCTTGAAAAATACACATGATTGATGGGGATTTAGGAGGTCTTATATTTTACTGAGGGATTTGGTTCTCAAAATTATAATTATTGTAATTTCCTTGTGTTTTTATGAATTATAGAATATAATCTAAAATAAGAGGATGTGATCCCTTAGAGATAAGATTGGTCAGTAAACAAATCTCTTTTGTTGGGGAAAATTTGATGGATATAAAGATCTTAGAGATCTTATGATAATTAGAACGATTTTAATATTTTTCAGCAAGTAATGTGGATCAAAAAAAATTATGTTTGTTTCTTAAACTGTATATATATGGCAAGTCTACGAATAGAGGGGGACATAGATCCTGAGGCAGAGGACTCCCATCCATGTAGGATCAAGCTATTGATATAAAAGTTATGTTGTTAATGAATATTTAGAGTGTATTAAATTTGGAAATAGTTGTGTGATTCTATGAGTTAATATGTGCATGATTAATTGGATAAATGATGAGCATCCATACACAAATTTGATAAGTATTTATATCAAATCTAGTGCATAATTCTACTGTAAATCTTGTTTCCTAGTATTGTCTAGGGATATGGATATATGTTGTGATGAACTTGAGTCTTTTTTATTAGGAGAGATTGTAATCTGGGACTTTCCAAATCTTGTGTACTTAAACAACTATGAATAGTGAAGACACAAATTTATCTTATTTCTTTGAGAACTTGAATTTTTTTTTATTGTTGTGAGAACTATTTTGTGTCAATTTCTCTCACTAAGTTTGGGATTCAAATATTGTATTTCAACTTTCACCAGGAATCATCATACCCAATGGCATTAGAAATTAGTGTTTTTCTCTACTTATACTGTTTATATTATTTCCCAATGAATCGATGCATTGGTCACATAAAAAATAGAACTTCTAATTGCATATTTGAAAGAATGTATTTGCAGTTTTAAAGTACTTACTTGCATTATTGAAAAAGGAATTTACTGTAGATCTTAATATTTGAATTTCAGATATGATAGAGATAACCCCTTGAGTCATAAAATCACCAACATTTAAGTAAGAGTGACCTCCACATCATCCCTAGACTAGATTTTTGGGACTCTCAAATATTATCTTCTTTAACACTATTTTGAGGGGTAAATCTGGAAGATAACAAGGATTAGATTCTAAGACCCTACGCTACTTCAAAGACTTAGCCATGTCTAAGAAAGTTTCAAAGAAAGTATTAAATTTTAAAAACATAAAATTAGTCATATGAAGTCTTGTCCCAAATATAGGAAGATATGACCAAAAGAATCGAGCAAGTGCCACCTTCACCTTCTGGTAACCAACACGTATTTTGGGTTTGTTGTATTCAATGAATTTTCAAGAACATCGATACATATTAGAGACAACATTTTATCCATAGTTTTAGCATACCCACTTCCTTCTTTAAAATCACTCTAATTCACAAACATTGCTGCCAAAGGAGCTTAGTTTACTCGAGCATCATCATTGACACATATGACTATACTAGTTCATGTCGATTCCTATACTTTTCGGTTCACTATGTGAAAACAATCTTATTTGGACACATTGATACATTTCAAAGAAAATCTTTTGTATTTTAAAAAGACAAATTATTTTTTGTAATAAGCTTTCCCTCACACGAAACCAAAAGAATAGAGTAAGCATTGTCATTTTCTCGATCACTTAGTATCCAACACATCTTCAAGGTCTGGCATGTGCAACAAAATTTTGGGAAAATGAAAAAATTATAGCAATACTCTCTTTCTCCTCAACTAAGTATGTACACTTTCCTCTTGCAACTCAACCTAGCACCAACACAACTACTAACGTAGCTCACCATTGTTGCAACACCATTAACAATGTTTATTATCAAACAATATCACATCTATATGTCTATTCTTAATATAAGTGAACAACTCATAGTTCTTTCAAAATATATGTGCATTGAATCGGTGCTCTATCATAATAGAACCACTACCAATGCTCTAACATAAGAGCACCACTATTGATGCTCTAATATTGAGATGTTTTTTTTGTGGTTATATAGTGTTGGTGCACCATATATATACCTACCAACTGTTATGGTGTGTTAGGATATATAGAGCGCCAACATGTTAGAAATTTATTTTTTTGTATCTCGTTGATGGATTGATAGAGGTGATTTAATATATATAAAAAGCATCGATCTTCTTGAAATTTTTATTTTTGTTCACTACACAATTATCTTGATATATACCGAGGCACCGAAAATGGTGTGAATATAGTGAAAAAGAACTGTTTAGTTATTTAATTTTTTTATGGTTTTGGTGGTACTACATTCAGTTCATCAACACGCATCGTAGAACTAAAGTTTATGTGGGTTGTATGATGATCTTGATAAATAAAGGTGCACCATTTTTTGTGAGTCTTTATATTTATAGAGCAGTGCGTTTTTTTTTAATGTTTATGGTTTCATGGTAGTGGGCTGAGTTTACTTGAACACATCATGGACATGTTTTTTTTGTTTACTAAGCAGTGTTTTATAACCATATCAATGCATTGCAGTGATGGTGCATTTATATATTTAGATAAAATGGTGTACTTTTTAATTGTAATATAATATTTAGAATTTATTTATGCAATATAGTAGTTTATGCTTTTCTAGTGTATATTTTCATGGATACATATGCTCAAATTATGATTTTTTATCATCAAAGAGCTCAAAATTCAAAAGATATCATTCAAGGATGATTTTTGATGAATTTGTATGTTTTATTATTACTATTTAAGAGTGATTATGGTTGTTCTTGTTCCTAGCTTTTATAAATAGCTTTGGGAAATGTAAATAAACAATGTATTGGTATCATTTCTTCCATGGCATGATATATGCATGTGGAATATCTCTTGTTTCAAAAGATGAAATGATGGATTGTTTAAAATATCAATTAAAATTTTGTTGAATTATACGTAATTATTTTGTTGTTAGTCTACATTTTGTGGGATTGTCATAGTTCTAGATGTTTAATTGTCAATGAAAAACATTTGAATGGATGGGTACTTGAATCGATTTCAAGGTGCTAATAATATGGCTTTTAAAACTTAATTTATGAATTTTTAAAATTAACTTTAGTTAAGTAAAATTAAAAAGAATACTAGTTTGAAACATATTTTCCTATGTTATGCCATGTATTTACAAATGAATATAATTTTGGTTGAATCAAAGTTGATTTTAAATATATAATTCCATACCAATAAGGAAACCTATTTCATATACCAAAATTTGATACCAATGGCCATTAGTTAAGCAATGGATATCTTCCCATAGTACAAGCACCATGGGAAATTATTGTAAATAAATGATGGCCACTCATCAATCTCATAGATGATATCAATAGATAAGTTTAATTTATTGTGACTTCTATATCCATACCATAAAAAAACAAATTCAAACAATTTCTTAATATGGCACTAATATAGTTTGACCAAATCAAAACAACCTCCTCTTTCTATGGAGATAGTTTGACCAAATAAAAAAAATATGTTATTACAACATACATGTTATGTATGTCATAATATCATTTGAATAATTTCTAAAATCTAGCACTTAAAGCTTGGTTCAATTTTTTTGAGGTAAACAACTTTAGAAGTTCAATTGCTAAAAAATCCTCTTGTTTTTAAGAAATTTGCTTGAGAAAATAATAAAATGACATTATTAGTATGGGCGAGATCCTCGCACGTTATGATTGTCACGTTAGTCACGTTATGCTACCCAAAATAATAATAATAAAAAAATTATGTTAACCCACATAAATAAACCACCATAGATCCATCTTAAACCTGGATCTAGAAAGGCCCGGAGAGGGATCCAATTTCTTTAGGTGTAAGTTTTTTTTATCTTAAATTTTTAAATGTTCATAAAAAATTACACCTCAAACATTTTGATCCCTTTAGTGTTTTGTAAATCAGGGTTTAACCTGGATATTTTAATTACTTTTCATTAACTTTTATTATTGGGTTTTATTATTTGATAAATTAGGTGACATGTGTTTCTCTATATTCTTTGTGTTGGTGTAGTGATAGGTTAAACAGACATTGATCTCATCAATTTTATTTGGATGACACTCATTTATTCTAATCAACAAGCCATAATCAAATATATCAAAATTCTACTCTAAAGCCACACCAAAATATATCTAAATTTTATTATAAAAAATGTTTTATTTTATTATCGTGAATTGTAAAGAAAGTTAGTTAATTTAAATTATTTTAAAAGTAATTAAAAATGAAATAAAATAAAAAGGCTAGAATATTAGAAAAAAGTTCAATATATTTTAAAAAAGAGTTTAACCTTTCCATTAATCATTACCACTTAATATATATTAGAGAGAATAAAAAAACAAATTACAAAAATATAAATGGTCATTTTCTAAAGAACAAATATCGTAAATTGGCATAAATCCATTTTAAAACCTCCATTTATCAACCACCCAAAGGGATGTAATTTATGGATCTATGCTAGTTTATTTTATTTCATTTTATTTAATCCCATATGTAATTTATATTTCTCATTTTATATTTTTTATTTGTGAGTTAACATAATGTTTTTTTATGTCGGCTAGCATAACATGACTAATGTGATAGGATCTCCCCCATACTGGGCTAAGAGCACCTCTGTAATATACCCCTTATTCCTCAATGCCATTATGTGTGAAAACGAGGTAAAATTTTTGTTTTGTTGTTACTACAAAAGGAGCCAATCATGTTAGTGGCAGATATGGCATTTCAATGAAGCATGGCCAATCAAATTCAAAAATGTCAAAACTATATGCATTACAAAACAATTATTTGATCCTTACATCCATCCTCCTCTACGGAAACCAAACATGCAATTTGAAAACCAAATTACTAAGATTGCCATAGATAACGTAACCAAACTGTAACATACCTATATATTTGAATATAGAAAGTACTTTGTATAGGATTGTGACATCCCCGCATTGGAAAAAAAGGGTTTCCTATCAACCAACAACTTATCTCTTTGATATAACCACCCCACTAGTACGACTCTAACAACATTCCTCTAGAGTTCGGATTTTCTATCAAGATATAACTACAGTTTTTTTAATTATTCATGACACGTTCATTTATACAAATCCATGATTTATGGCAAGATCTTTTATATGTTATCAAATTTCTAGCAGTCTCTTTAGGATACAGTTTTTCAATGAAAGCTTTACCTTATAACAATAACTTAAAACTATTTCATTCACACTACCAGACGAGTCTTGATCATAACATGACTTTGTATTCTAAACATTATAAATGCATTATACCTTTCAACATATGGGTCATAGGTAACATTACCTAGCTTTGTCAATTGAAGAGTTGTGAGAAATGGGTACGACATTTTATTATATCAACAAGACAACCGTATTAAATCTCTTGAGTGTGGGGAATTCCATACTAGGGAAAACTAGTAGCACTTTGCCAAAGCATTAGTTAATCATATACCAAATTCAAGATGTAAATCAAGAAGTATTTAAAAGATCTTTTGTCGATCCAAGTAGTCCTTCTTTCGAGAAATATACCATTAAAATATAAGCCTACAAATACACCAATAATCATTTATCGTGCATCTATATTAACACCATTAGGAACAGAGAGCATGAACATAACATAAAGCACAAACAAAGACGAGACACCAGTATACGTGGTTCACCTCATCCATGGGGCTACGTCAACAAAGTTTGTTAGACATTTTATTGCTGTATTAAAGAGAATAACTACAAGAGGTGGCACAACCATTGCCATTTTTCCTTACTTCAATTCTCTTCACAGAGAGATGTTTTCAGATCACTATTTCCCTTTTACATGGCCTTTGTATCAATGCATAATTCATCAATAGATATTCATATTTAACCATGACCTTTAAGTGCCAATTCCATTAGTGTCCTTTGATGTTAACCTTATACAAAATCCCAAGGGTTATAAGTCCGTAAGTGGACATTCACATCTACTTAACCTGCAATTAGGGGCTACTACTATTTAACAATTAATGGTTTCATACTTTAAGAATGATAATGATACCCTTCCCTCCCCAACACACATAATGTGTATTTCCTATAGTATACTGAATATAAAACATTACTATACATTCCATAGTTTCCAATAAAGGACATACTCATGTGATGCAAACATAATGATCGAGATTATAAACTTCATGTTGCAGTATCACACAACAATGCATGCAAGGTATAAGGATACCCTTTCCCCCAGTACACATATTGTGTACTTTCTTATGGTAGTTCGAATAGAAAACAATCTATGTAGTGCCACATATTTTGACTCAGCCATATTTATCACTCAGACTTATTACATTGTATTTACTTATTATCTATGGACTCAACTATACTTCATAAACTATATTTTGGCATGTTATATGTGATTATTTACTGATGTTATGATGTTATCAGGATTATGCTCTAATTATGATATTATGATGTTATCATGCTTATATTATGCTTTGATCATGATGTTACGATGATTAATATGCCTATGTAGATGCTTTGATTATGATGTTATGATGATTATCATTTATATGAAATTATTGTGCTTATGCGATTATCATGTAGTAGTCATCATCCAATTCATTTATTTCATAACAAAAACATATAGTTGATTGTAATCCTTCGTATGATGTGGTACATGGGCACCCATCCATGATGCGAATTATTTTGCGATTTTATGTGATGAAAGGAAATAATGTTGATAATATGGACCAGCTATTGATTTAATATTGTTATGAATGCATGTTTGCATAGTGCTAACCCGCAGGGTACATGGGCTATGTGATAGCGAAGTGTGTGATGCAAAGTATGACTCAATACATCTATTGAATAAGAGCCTTAATTTCCAAGTGATGGTAGGATGACACGTACCGATAAACTCGATAGCAATGCAGTATGGTTTGATGAGTATATACCCAGTATGTTGAGAGGGATGGATGCATTTCCCACCCTATGTCACTTTGATACCCGAGGTCGTGGGAGGGCAGTGCTGAGACACGCTCCCCAATTTGTTGTAATGACGATGATCGGATGCCTAATAGGAGAGGCTAGGTCCACTTGTTAGCTGACGCTACCGCTCTCAAGTTTTGTGTGGAAAGGTTCGTACAGTTGGAATCGACTTTGTACTAGCAGAGGAAGGATAGGGAGGATGCAGACGTAGGTTAGGATGGTTTGACATATTAGTTATTCTTGTTGAGTGTTGGACATTTATGATACCGGATTAGTGATGGTAGGTACCAATATTAACTAACTGATTACTAAGAACATAAATGTTAAATAACTCTGAATGCCACAAGAAATCATATTATATCTATATATTGGTCTTGTTGCATGAAATATTATTTGTATGAGTTAGAATTTAGGGGTTTTTGCTATAGTAAATGTGCAGCCTGTGCATGTACTCGCCATGCATGCACACCTCACACATGCACGCTAGTATGAAATATTAATTGAAAAACATTAAATAGTTGGATGGGTTAACTAAGTAATTGTGATTTATTTAACCGTGTAAATGTACCTTATTTATTAAGAAAAAATGTGCAAGGGGACTTAACAATAAACATAAACATGTCAATGTTATCATTTCAATCAATTAATAATAATACTACAATTAATTAATTACTGGTTAATACTATTAATTATTATTTTATTTATGTTATTATTATCTATTATTATTATTGTATATTATTAGTGTTTATTATTAAGTACTTATTATTAAGTTATTAATAACATATAATAATTAACAATACTATTATTACCATTATTTTTACCATTCAGCATAAAACTTAAACAAACAATATTGGTAAAATTTTAGGGCAGTTGGTTAGATTTTAAATTTAACACGTACAATTCAATGGGATAAACATTTAGTAATTTTCCCACCATCTCATGAGGGGCAAGGAATTTTACAATTCAAGAAAATTTATTAATGTACAACAAATGTCAAAAAAAAATCTGAACTCGTTGGACTGCCCAAGATAGAACTAAATAAGTTAATTTAAATATAAAGGAGGTGGTGGAAGAAAGGACAGGAAGGAGGTATAAGGAGGGGGATCAAATGGTTCAAGGGGGGATATTTTTTTTGGTAGAGCATCTTGAAGAAGAGAATTTTTACAGAAGAAGAGAGTAAGGAAGGTGATGGAACAGAAAGGGAAGAAAATTGGAGGAGGGGGTTAACTCCAGAGGAATAATTACTCTCATCAAAGGGAAGTTGCTATCGAGTTTATCGGCACGTGGGCTCGGGGGCTAGGAAACCCGTCCGTTTCCTAGGTCTAGCAGGATCAACACTAGTTGGTAGGGTGGATCATCCGAATTGGCATCCAGGCTCAGACAGGCTCAGACGAGGGAGAGGCAAGGCTACAGGAGCATGATTCAAGGACTATCTTCAGCTCGCTAAGGTTCAGGTATTTTTCGGTGAACCCTCTCATTATTTTACAAATAAACGAATCCTAAAAAAATCAAAATAAGATTAAATGCCATTTTACTATTAAATTTTAGGACTTGGTGCTCTGCCCGGCAAGCAGAGCACTACATAATGGTATCAGAGCCATGGTTCCAAATCTGGAACGAGAGGGCTCGCAATTGATATATTGGAATGAAAATATATATATATATATATATATATATATATATATATATACATAAATAATAAAATTAATTTTAAGAACTGTACAATAAGAAATTATGTGGGCCTGCTGTGATTGTTTGGGATTATTTAGTCTAGCCTAATCGCAAGCCTTTCTTTGAATAGAAGGATCCCCTGGAAAAAAAATGGTATCAGTGACCATTCCCATTGTGACCATCCCAGCATGGGTTAATCCCCAACGCATATTCATCCCAGACCATTACTAGGGTTTATCACAACGTGATTTTATCTCAGCGCTACCCTTCTATGGGTTTTACCCCAGAGTGACCGGTCCTTCTCCCGAGTGTGGGATGTGGGTATATCCTAGCCTCACCATTTTGTTGGTTTTGAACAACCTCGGTTGTGTGTTTTATCCCAGCATGGCCTTTCTGTGGGTTCTCCCCAGCGTAGGAGGTAGGTTTATACCAGCCTGACCATTATCTGGGTCTTTTGGTGCAAGTCAAAATCAGCAAACAAGCACAATTAATAGAAGGTTAATAGGAGGCAAGCACATAATTATAACATAGATTTCATACCTGGTAATTATAAACAAATGAAGAAGAATACCATAAGCTAACAAATTAATATTCAAAAAAAAAAAAATCAAACCTCTAGCTATAAATTTGTTAACTTCAAAATACCCACAGAATAATGCTCAGAGGTTTTTTTTTTCCATTCAAACCTGGTGAGGGCGTCAAGTTGCAGAGATCGACATCAGGATAGAAAAAAAAATATGGATCTCAAAAGAAAAAAAAATCGGGTAGATATAGGCGCCGACCTGAGCTCATAAAGAAAATTCTACATCTTTGGATTTTGGGTTGCCTGAAATTGGAATTTTCAAGAAACTTGACCAGTTAAACCAGAAATATGAGAATATTATTCATGCTAATGGGGGTCAAATGATTGTAGTGAGAAGCTGGGGTAGCAGAGGATGGCATACCCACATAAAACAACTAGATACAACTAGTTCTTGTAGGCTACACCTGAGTCAATCTATCAACATAAAACTAAGAAGCGCCCACGCCAAGCGCTAGGAAACAAGAAGCAGGATGTCAATAGTATTGCACTAATGCATATAAAAAGAACACCACTAAATAGAAATATGTGTAGAAATTATCTTAGGAAAATGAAACTATATGAAACATTTTTACCAAAATCTCTGTATTATTTAGATTACCTGCACAAAACAGAAACATAATATTGAAGAAAATGAATATTTTCTTTGTTAGGGGTTTGGTTGAAAAACCAGAAAAAAAGGGGGTTTCTCCAAGTCCACATCAGATAATTTGAGAAGGGATATATCTCTGCATGAATAGAGATGAGAAGGGTGGGCTCATGGAAGTATAAACATGAGTTCCACTATGCAGCCATAAAACAAAGGTCGTACCTTTAAACTCACCCTAAACACGATGTTTTTTTTTCTTTTTTTCCAATGGAACCTTTGACATGCCTAGCCTGAACATGAGGTCATCGACAGCAAGGTTTTTGATATTTTCTTCCCACTTCCCAAAACAACTTCAATAGAAGCACTGGTATTAATAGAGAGAGGGTGAATCGCTTTCTGAACATCAATTCGAAGCATGGGAGAAGATTTGCCTGCATCCCTACTTTTTTCCACTGATAGGAGGTATACATTGGGGGTGACATACTCCATAACATTTTGAAAAATATCCTCACCTCCAATTGCATCACCTGTAAGAGATTTAATCTGAGAAACACCCCCAGCTGTGGCGGTAACAGCAACATTACAGTATCCATCACCCATATTGAAAATCAATGCAAGTTTCTCAGTTTCGCTTCTCATTTTAGCCTTAGAGGCCATCTATTGTTGCTGGAGAATTTAGCAGGGCTACTACTTCGGGTTCTGGCATCAACCTAAGGAGATGCAATCCAGCCATAGCACAAGCCCTTTCAACACAAGTTTGTTGAAACTGACTGAAGGAAACAGGTGTTGTCAATACAACTGTGCGCACAACATGTCCTAGTTGAACTTCGGCCATAACTCACAACTCTACCAGCTCGCAACACCATTCCCATTATGAACACCACAGACACCTTGGCCTGCTGGACGGAGAAGGACCTCATGCGCGGGTGAGAACGAAAGGGTTCTTGAAGGTGCATGGGGGGACTCCACGCCATGCACCGATTGCCTTGGCTGCATGTTGGTGGACAGGTGGGGCGCATGTAGCCTCAAGTCATCTCATGAACTATACAAATCATGATGAATGATCTGCAAAATATATATATTTATGTTATCTTAAACTTGCCTTTATGGTTATACTCCTTCGGACTTGGGGTTTATATTCCACTTGTCCTTTAACTTCCACTAATATGTGTATTTTGATTTGTTGCCCCACCTTCCACGGATTATTATAAAATTTATTTTTCCCCAATACTTTAAATAACCTTGCTTTAAACAATCTAAAATTATGGAGAATCGCATCTCGTCTAAAAATGGCGGCCTTGGATCCAATGGAAATAAATAAATTATCTGGCCGATAATAACTACGATTTATCTTTCCTTCACACAATGACCAACACAGCCATGGAAACGAGTAATATCTAAGTCTAGTAACATTTGTGATTTCTCTTTCCTTCACCATGTCTGCTATAATTAAGGTTACTTCATTATCTTGATAATGAAGAACAGAAAGACAAAAAATACAAACACAAAGAACACATGTATTGCAGCGAGTATAATACTTAATTAAACAATTGCAGGTTGAAATGGTTTGGTAGAGAATCAAAATACCTATCCCCAATTCCAAATATTCTTCGTCAATGGCCATTAATCTCAATTTTTTTTATATAATTTCGAATAATCAGAGACTTAGTGAATAGGCAATCAAATTAAAAGATGAGAGATCTTAACATCCTCTTGTAACCCTTCCAAGTATACTGATACTTCACCTTTTTAACCAAGACCTCGTCGCCCCGACACTTTCCAAAATGTTCACAATATCGTAAATCCAATGCCTCTCAATAGCTAAGCGGTATGCGGCTTCATCAATACTAATGAAATCCACTTGTCCTAGCATATAGTGACTCAAAAATTTTACATACAGCAAGCCAAGTGATTTCGCCTTCGACCTTGTTTTATTATAGTGTTATATGCAAAATAAAACTTTTGAAATATGTTGAAAATAAAATAAAGTCAATATTTTTAAAACAAATCATTAAGCCATTAATTACATGGATAAAATTCTCAATAGTTATATTATAGTTAGTTTTATTTTATCAATTTAAAAGTTGATATGTACTTATTCACAATTACCTTCAAATATATATAATTATGATTTAATAAATCGTTAATGTTAATTATAATATATTTAAATTAATGTTAATTGTATTAAATTCAATTAATATCGTAATTATGTATAATAATAATAAATATTTTTATTTTTTATTTTTTTTAATTTTGTTACTAATTGGAGAAATGGGACACTATCAAATTTGAATGCTTAAATTTGTTATCATTATATTTTGTCTATTTAGTAGTTGACCAATTAACAAACATGTAGATGTTGTACTTTGGAGGGTAGTTTCTTCAAATTGTTTAATACAAGGACATGGTATCAGGAATTCAAGTATTAAACTTAACGCATTACCGAGACTTTGACTGGAAGTCAATGAGGCGAGATGGATGTGAAATAACAAAAACAAGAGACTGTGGATACTAGCATTAGGATCTGAACATTAAGCCACATATTAAAACCCAAGATGAAATCATTTAATAAAAGTGACTATGCAATTTTTACGCAAATATTGACAATTTGTCTCTATGCATAAATATAAGCATTGCATAACTAAATTTTATCTCTGCAATTATTAGATTGAGATAATAATGGCATAATGTTGTTGAATATGTCAGGAATTATCATGGTTCAAACACACAGAGGTCGATTTCAAGGTCGAGGTTAACCACCCTCACCGCCACCACCGACCCCAAGTCAACCACCCTCACCGCCACCACAGATCCCACCACCGACACCACCAAGGACAACCTCTAGTCCTGAGATGGGGGTGATACTGAGATCCTTGGAAACCATCATGGCCACACTAAATAGGCAGTCGGAGAGGATCGTAGAGGTAGAAACCACACAGGTGAGGCGATAAAACTCTTAGAGGGCACAGGGCCCAAGGCAAGAACCACTTCAATATATTTCTAGAGAGCTGCAGAAGATCAAAATTCCTGAGTTCTCAGGAGGACGACCGGGTAAGCACGCCGAAGCGTGGCTCGAGGGTATGAAGAGGTGCTTCACACTAAATGAGTATACCTCAAGTTCCAAGGCTAGAATGTCCATCTTCCAGCTAAAGGGAGATGCCCTAAAATGGTGGTAAGACCTTGAGAAACAATTGCATCTTACTCCTTTATCTATTTCATGGGAGTTATTCGAGGAGAGGTTCAACATGAAGTATCTTCTGGCTTATTATAGGGAACAACAATTGGGCTCTCTTCATGCTTTGGTACATGGAAACATGACGATGGAAAAGTATGAAGCTAGATTCATGGAACTGGTAAATTATGTTCCACACCTGGACTCGAATGATTGACAAGGGGATCTATTTGTGTATGGAGTCAACTACAAGATCAGGGCCGCAGTACAGATGTGGAAGCCATCTTCAGTTGCCATGGCAGTTGAGTATGCTCACTATGCTGAGGATATGTCAGATGCAAAGGGAGGAAGCAAGTTGATAGGATCCAATCAGTATGTTACAAGGAAGGCCCCATGACCATACTTCAGAGGAGGACAATCCAGAACTCCTCCTTATGGTAACAGGTTCACCCTGAGAGGTAACACTTCAGTTAACTCAGTATCACAAGCTTCGTCAACAAGCCATGGGAACCGAGGATGAGCACAGGGAAATTCCTATAGAGGATCGAGAGGTTTTAGAGGATCTCAAGGAAGGAACACATCCTAGAGGACTCCTCCCAGCAACATGCAAGCACCACCTAATGTCTCTTGTTGGGGATGTGGAGGTCCTCATTTTCAGTGGGATTGTTCTAAAGGGAAGACGAGCAGCAGGTAGTAGGAACGAAAAGCATCCATGATAAATTCTGATAACACTCATCGGATTCATGCAGTTGTTCACAACCACCAGGAAGAACATCATTCCACCGTAGTAGAATCCACTGGTAAAGTAAACAATGTCAAACTTAAAATTTTATTTGATCCCGGTGCAACAGATAGTTTTATTTCACCATATGCATTAGATAAATGTGGGTTGGCATCCTGTGAGCATGATGATTTTGAATCGATCGAGATGGCTTCAGGGGTTAAACGGGTAGTAGATATCAAGGTAAGGGGGTGTCAAGTTGACTTAGGAGTATGCACCACTAAGATGGACGCTTATGTCACCAATATGGGCACCTATGACCTCATTGTTGGCACAGATTGGGTAGAAGGTCATAGAGATTTCATGGATTGCTATGCGAAGAAATTCTTGTGCCTTGATGATGAGGGTCAAGCAATTCAAATCCAGGGTCGAAAGAGGAAAATATCCCTCCATTTCATCTCCGCGGTGAAAGCTAAAAGGTGTTTAAGACAAGGATGTCAGTTGTTTGTAGTTGAGACAGTGAGCGATAGTAAAGGACCTTCCTTGAATTCTTACCGAGTATTATCTGAGTTCAAGGATGTCTTTCCAAAATAACTTCCACAACTACCTCCAGAACGAGATCTTGATTTCACAATCGAACTGAAACCCGGTGGAGAGCCGATCTCAAGGACTCCTTATAGAATGACAACCCCTGAGCTTCGTGAGTTACAGATCCAGTTAAAAGAGTTGCTAGACTTGGGACTAACTAGACCTAGTATCTCACCATGGGGAGCACCAGTGATCTTTGTTAAGAAGAAGGATGGATCTTTGCGACTATGCATAGATTATAGGGATTTGAACAAATCCATAGTGAAGAACAAGTATCCTATACCAAGAATTGATGACCAATTTGATCAGATGAAAGGCGCATCAGTCTTCTCTAAGATTGATTTGCGGTCAGGGTATCACCAGCTCAGGATTAAAGAAAATGACATTTCTAAGACTACTTTTCGAACTTGTTTTGGGCATTATGAGTTCGTAGTAGTACCATTTGGTTTGACCAATTCTCTAGCAGTATTCATGAGCCTCATGAATAGTGTTTTTTGAAATTACTTGGACCACTTTGTTCAGGTATTCTTAGATGACATTCTTATATATTCTAAGAATGAGAAGGAGCACGAGGAGCACTTGCGGTTAGTATTAACTTGCTTAAGGGAAAATAAACTATTTGGTAAATTGTCAAAGTGTTCTTTCTTCCAAAAGGAGATTCACTACTTAGGGCATATCATCTCAGGAGAAGGGATCTTAGTGGACCCAAAAAACGTGAAGGCCATTGAGGATTGGCCAATTCCAAAGAATGCGCATGAGGTGCGTAGCTTCATGGGATTAGCTGGGTATTACCAAATATTTGTGGAAGGATTCTCCAAGATTGCAAAACCCATCACCACCTTGCAGCGAAAGGGAATCCGATATGAGTGGACCAATGAATGTGATGCCGCTTTTGCTGAATTAAAGAGATTGCTGACGAGTGCACCAATCTTATAGGTACTAGACATGGATAAAGACTTCATGGTATATACCGATGCCTCGAAGCAAGCGTTAGGAGTTGTTCTAATGCAGGAAGGTGGGGTAATAGCTTATGCATCTCATAAGTTGAATCCTCATGATGAGCAATATGCCACACATGATTTAGAATTGGCAATAGTAATGCTGGCACTAAAATTATGGAGACACTACCTCGTTGGAAGAAGTTTCACACTTAAAACAGATCATCAGAGTTTGCAGTATATTTTTACACAAATGGATCTAAATGCTAGGCAACGAAAATGGAGTAAGTTCATGAGTGAGTATGACTTTGGTATCTCATATATGAAAGGAAAGGAGAATGTGGTGGCAGACGCTCTAAGCCAAAGGCTGAGGATTTTCTCCTTAATTCCCTTGAGAGTGGATTTGAAGGAGAAAGTGCTCGAACAACTCTTGGGAGATGGTTGGTATATAAAGGTAACCTCAGATATTCAGAGTGGGAAGAAGTGTGAGTCGAAGTATTATGGGTACCATATTGAGGAAGATGGGTTGTTGAAGTACCAAGGGAGGATGTATATCCCTAAAGAAGGTGATATCAGGGAAGCAATCCTTAGAAAGGCCCATAGGGCACATTATTGTGCGCACCCTGGAGTGAAGAAGATGTATTCAGACATGAAGAAGCTCTTCTTCTGGGCTGGTATGAAGAGCGATGTAGTGAATTTTGTTTTGAAATGCCTAGAATGTCAGCAATTCAAGGTAGATCATCGACACCCAGATGGTCTCTTACAGTCTCATGATATTCCTGAGACTAAATGGGAAGTCATTTCCATGGAATTCATTGTGGTATTGCCCCTCACACCCTCAAGACATAATGCTATACTCATGGTGGTCAACAAACTGATGTAATTTATCACTTGCATTTATCAACCACCCAAAGGGATGTAATTTATGGATCTATGCTAGTTTATTTTATTTTATTTTATTTAATCCCATATGTAATTTATATTTCTCATTTTATATTTTATATTTGTGAGTTAACATAATGTTTTTTTATGTCAGCTAGCATAACATGACTAATGTGATAGGATCTCTTCCATACTGGGCTAAGAGCACCTCCGTAATATACCCCTTATGCCTCAATGCCATTATGTGTGAAAAAGAGGTAAAATTTTTGTTTTGCTGTTACTACAATGGAAGCCAATCACGTTAGTGGCAGATATGGAATTTCAATGAAGCATGACCAATCAAATTCAAAAATGTCAAAACTATATGCATTACAAAACAATTATTTGATCCTTACATACATCCTTCTCTACGGAAACCAAACATGCAATTTGAAAACAAAATTACTAAGATTGCCATAGATAACGTAACCAAACTATAACATACCTATATATTTGAATATAGAAAGTACTTTGTATAAGGTTGTGACATCCCCGCATTGGAAAAAAAAGGGTTTCCTATCAAGCAAGAACTTATATCTTTGATATAACCACCCCACTAGTACGACTCTAACAATATTCATCTAGAGTTTGGATTTGCTATCAAGATATAACTGCAGTTTTTTTAATTATTCATGACACATTCATTTATACAAATCCATGATTTATGACAAGATCTTTTATATGTTATCAAATTTCTAGCAGTCTCTTTAGGATACAATTTTTCAATGAATGATTTACCTTATAACCATAACATAAAAAACTTCCATTCACACTACCACACTAGTCTTGATCATAACATGACTTTGTATTCTAAGCACTATAAATGAATTACACCTTTCAACATATGGGTCATAGGTAACATTACGTAGCTTCGTCAATTGAAGAGTTGTGAGAAATGGGTACGATCTTTTATTATATCAACAAGACAACCGTATTAAATCTCTTGAGTGTGGGGAATTGCATACTAGGGAAAACTAGTAGCACTTTTCCAAATCATTAGTTACTCATATACCAAATTCAATATGTAAATCAAGAAGTATTTAAAAGAACTTCTGTCCATCCAAGTAGTCCTTCTTTCGAGAAATATACCATTAAAATATAAGCCTACAAATACACCAATAATCATTTATCGTGCATCTATATTAACATCATTAGGAACATAGAGCATGAACATAACATAAAGAACAAACAAATACGAGACACCAGTATACGTGGTTCACCTCATCCATGGGGCTACGTCAACAAACTTTGTTAGACATTTTATTGCTGTATTAAAGAGAATAATTACAAGAGGTGGCACAACCATTGCCATTTTTCCTTACTTCAATTCTCTTCACAGAGATATGTTTTCAGATCACTATTTCCCTTTTACATGGCCTTTGTATCAATGCATAATTCATCAATAGATCTTCATCTTTAACCGTGACCTTTAAGTGCCAAGTCCATTAGTGTCCTTGGATGTTAACCTTATACCAAATCCCAAGGGTTATAAGTCCGTAAGTGGACATTCACATCTACTTAACCTGCAATTAGGGGCTACTACTATTTAACAATTAATGGTTTCATACTTTAAGAAGGATAATGATACCCTTCCCTCCCCAACACACACAATGTGTATTTCCTATAGTATACTGAATATAAAACATTCCTATAGATTCCATAGTTTCCAATAGAATAACATACTCATGTGATGTAAACATAACGATCCAGATTATAAACTTCATGTTTCACTATCACACAATAATGCATGCAAGGTGTAACGATACCCTTTCCCCCAATACACATATTGTGTACTTTCTTATGGTAGTTTGAATAGAAAACAATCTACGTAGTGCCCCATATTTTGACTCAGGCATATTTATCACTCAGAATTATTACACTGTATTTAATTATTATCTGTGGACTCAACTATACTTCATAAACTATATTTTGGCATGTTATATGTGATTATTTACTGATGTTATCAGGATTATGCTCTAATTATGATATTATGATGTTATCATGCTTATATTATGCTTTGATCATGATGTTACGATGATTAACATGCCTATGTAGATGCTTTGATTATGATGTTATGATGATTATCATTTATATGAAATTATTGTGCTTATGTGATTATCATGCAGTAGTCGTCATCAGATTCATTTATTTCATAACAAAAACACATAGTTGATTGTTATCCTTGGTATGATGTGATATGTATGATGTGGTACATGGGAACCCATCCATGATGCGAATTATTTTGTGATTTTATGTGATGAAAGGAAATAATGTTGATAATATGGACCAGCTATTGATTTAATATTGTTATGAATGCATGTTTGCATAGTGCTAACCTACAGGGTACAGGGGCTATGTGATAGCCAACTGTGTGATGCAAAGTATGACTCAATAAATCTCTTGAAGAAGAGCCTTAATTTCCAAGTGATGGTACTATGACACGTACCAATAAACTCGATGGCAACGCAGTATGGTTTGATGAGTATATACCCAGTATGTTGAGAGGGATGGATGCATTTCCCACCCTATGTCACTTTGATACCTGAGGTCATGGGAGGGCATTGCTGAGACATGCTCCCCAATTTGTTGTGATGATGATGGTCAGATGCCTGCTAGGAGAGGCTAGGTCCGCTCGTTAGCTGACGCTACCGCTCTCAGGTTCTGTGTGGAAAGGCTAGTACAGCTGGCATCCACTTTGTACTAGCAGAGGAAGGATAGGGAGGATGAGGATGTAGGTTAGGATGGTTTTACATATTAGTTATTATTGTTGAGTGTTGGACATTTATGATACCGGATTAGTGATGATAGGTACCAATCTTAACTGACTAATTAATAAGAACATAATTGTTAAATAACTTTGAATGTCACAAGAAATCATATTATATCTATATATTGGTCTTATTGCATGACATATTATTTGTATCAGTTAGAATTTAGGGGTTTTTTCTATAGTACATGTGCAGCCTATGCATGTACTGGCCATGCATGCACACCTCACACATGCACACTAGTATGAAATATTAATTGAAAAACATTAAATAGTTGGATGGGTTAACTAAGTAATTGTGATTTATTTAACCCTGTAAATGTACCCTATTTATTAAGAAACAATGTGCGAGGGGACTTAACAATAAACATAAACATGTTGATGTTATCATTTCAATCAATTAATAATAATACTACAATTAATTATTTATTGGTTAATAATATTAATTATTATTTTATTTATGTTATTATTATCTATTATTATTATTGTATATTATATTAGTGTTTATTATTAAGTTATTAATAACATATACTAATTAAGAATACTATTATTACCATTATTTTTACCGTTCAGCATAAAACTTAAACAAACAATATTGGTAAAAGTTTAGGACAGTTGGTTAGATTTTAAATTTAACACGTACAATTCAATAGGATAAACATTTAGTAATTTTCCCACCATCTCATCAGGGGCCAGGAATTGCACAATTCAAGAAAATTTATTAATGTACAACAAATGTCAAAAAAAATCTGAACTGGTTGGACTACCCAAGATAGAACTAATTAAATTAATTTAAATATAAAGGAGGCAGTGGAAGAAGGAAGGCAGTGGAAGAAAGGATGGGAAGGAGGTATAAGGAGGGGGATCAAATAGTTCAATGGGGGATATTTTTTTTGGCAGAGCATCTTGAAGAAGAGAATTTTTACATAAGAAGAGAGTAAGGAGGGTGATGGAACAGAAAGGGAAGAAAATTGGAGGAGGGGGTTAACTCCAGAGGAATAATTATACTCATCAAAGGGAAGTTGCTATTGGGTTTATCGGCACATGGGCTCGGGGGCTAGGAAACCTATCGGTTTCTTAGGGCTAGCAGGATCAACATTGGTCGGTAGGGTGGATAATCTCAATTGGCATCCAGGCTCAGACAGGCTCAGACGAGGGAGATGCAAGTCTACAGGAGCAGGATTCAAGGACTATCTTCAGCTCGCTAAGGTTCAGGTATTTTTCGATGAACCCTCTCATTATTTTACAAATAAATGAATCCTGAAAAAATCAAAATAAGAGTAAATGTCATTTTGTTGTTAAAGTTTAGGACTTAGTGCTCTGCCTGGAAAGCAGAGCACTACAATCTACAGTTTTTCCAATAAAGGGCATGCAACAAACATTACGATCTAGATTATAACTTCCTATGACACTATAAATACAATGCATAGCACAATGAAGTTTTATGACCTTGCATTGTGACAATAGTGAGGATTTTTTATAGAAGCAGTGTAGGGTTCTTTTGAGTTATTTTAAGTGCCAAATAACTCAAGTAATTGAATGGTTTTTAGAGAAGACAATATTCCTTAAATTCTTTAAAAATGCAAAGAATAGTCAAAGCCGAAAGGACTCTGTAGACAATAGGTCATGTCATGGCCTGCAGCAAGCCAACCAACCAAGGAGGATGTTGCAGTCAAGAGGAATCAGCACAGAACAACTTTATTAAACTTGCTGCCATTGCTAGGAAGCGAGACGAGTTTAAATCCATCTAACTCTAGATGAATAAATAGATTTTTATTGTTATAGACAGAATATGTAATTTCTACCCTTGTTACTTCTTATGATTTTCCTCTTCTTATTGCTATCGTGCAATTATAGATTTACCTACCATCATCTTTATCACATTCACTAGCTCAGATTTATTTGTTGTTACAAAGACTATATTCGCGACAAGATTTTATTTTCTTGTCAAGTCTATTTCATAGAAGTGCACAGACTGATAATGGACAGTCCGGAGAATAAATTGCAGGAAAACAAAGTTATGATATTTAACTTTAAAACCACGGAAAGGACCAATCTGGAGCTCTAAGGAAACGCAAGAAAAGTATATGATGTATTCATCCCCAAAATACATTAAAATGATTCGACCAAAACCTGGATAAATAAGAAAAACAAAATCTTGGAAAATGGAACTTGAAAAGATGTATATTTACATCAAAAAAATACCTCGACTCATAGGCAATGCACATAGATATCCGTACATAAGATTTCCACTTGTGTATGCCAGGATGCGAGTTTTGGATGGTCTTTTATCATTGCACCATTTGTCAGGAGGAGGTTGCTCTCAGTATCTCTCCCTAGCCAAACAACCAGTGCATACCCTATCTAATATACCCAAGAACAACCTTCCCATAAAAGGAATCGTCCAACTTAAAAGCCAAATCCCTATCAATTACCCCCGAATGGAGCACGCAAAGATCATCTTCCCCAAAAGATAACGCAGAGAGCCATTTTTTCCCCCTTTGAATGTCGGTTCCAAGTGTCTTTAATAGAGGGTGTAGGCAAGAAAAAAAAACAAAAGAAACGACCCTCTTGCCATTTCCACCAAAATCGCTGAAGGGAATGCATACCAAGGTTAAATGGCACAACGGAGGTGGCGATTTCGGGTTTCATTTAAGAGAAACACCAATATTAGATTAAATGGCACATGCTTCCAATCAATGGAGCCTGCTGAAGAAGAAACGAGTGCTATAATAATTTTTTTTTAATGGCATGAGCAGCCATTTAATTGAGGACTGGATTCTCGGCCTCATTTAAGAGAGTGCAGTTATACAATTAGAAGGGCACTCGCTGCCATTCAAGAGAGATTGTTGAATTTCGGAGTGTTCGATCCTTGCATAACCTTATGCAAAAAGATCGAGGGGGGACGGTTTTAATTATTCTAATAGCCATTAATACAAATGGCGTTATTTCCTTGTGCTGGGAATAATTCCTACTATTTATTCCAAGGAAATCAGACTCTTAAATATTCATTAATGCATAAAATCTCAATCAATTCAAGTCAACTTACATGTCATTAATTATATATATATATATATATATATATTTATATATTTATATTGATGCATACACAATTATAATTTAGTTTCTATAATACGACCTTTAAGTAGTTATATGTTATACATGATTCTTACGTGGTAACCTTTACCATCCATATAGCCTGTATCTATACTGGATATCATAATGAATATTTGGGTTAGACATTTTTCTTTGTGATAAAAGACGATCATAATGTCCATTATTTTTCTATACGAAGTAACATGCCTCGTCTCAACTCATTTTTGGGTTTTCGAGGGAGTTGTTGATCCGTTTCTTAGTTTCTGAGGCCCGACTAAATTTTTACCCTTTCCTCAGTGGACTTTTTCCACCATTATCATTCTGGTCACATATGTTTTTCCCAGTCCCTTCACGTTATTAAATTCAATTATAAATCTTTCCAAGGAGGATAGGGTTTACATTTTACACTTTGCCATTTATGATCGTGAAATGGGGAGATATCATATATTGGCTCTGTAACCATTCTCCCTTAGCCCTAATGGGTTTAGTTTCCATTGTTATGTTGCATAATTTTTCTCAAGTATCCTAAGTTTACCTCCTAGGAAATTTAACTCACATAGATCATAAGACTTGTTTCTGGTGGGGACTTGGCCTTAGGATCCTCACCAGAACAAGTACAATCATAATTTGCAATTACAAAGTATTTTAGGGGAAGCAAGAGGGATATTACAACCTCACTTCTCTCGGTGCAAAAATAAAAAAAAATTATACTATGGATTCATATATTTATATAGTGTCCACTCAATCAAAAATAAATTCATCAAATAATAAAACTAAATGAAAAGTAATTAAAATATCCATGTTAAACCCAAATTTACCACTAAAGTGATCAAAATGTTCGAGGTGTAATTTTTTATGAACATTATGAACATTTAAAATTTTAAGATAAAAATAGCTTACACCTAAAGGAATTGGATCCCTCTTGGTTCTTTCTAGATCCAGTTTTAATATGGATCTATGTTGGTTTTACACAATACATGTCATGTGTGTCACACAACCTCATTTAACTACTTCTAAAAAAGTAGCATCTAAAATGGGGTTTAAGTCTTGAAGGAAATAATATAGCTATTAATTAAACTAGAATGTCTATGTTGAGCAATTACCCAAGCCTAGGAGAAAAATAAGGAAATCAAAGAATTTATGGCTTGAAATATGCAAATGTGATATAATCCTATCTCAAGTACTTCATCCACCTCCATGGCTCTCCCTCTCTCTCCCCTTCCTCCTTCTCCTTCAACCTCCCTCTCCTCCCCCCACTTCCATTCTCCTCTTCCCACCCTCTCCTCCCCCTCACTCTCCTCCCTCCTTCCCCACTCTCCCTCCTCCTCCTCCTCCACCCATCATCTCCTCCCTTCCCCCTTCTCCTCCTCCTCCCCCTACCTTGTCACATACCCCAATTTTGTAAAATTTGGTAATTTGTTTTATTATATTTCTGAGACATTATGTTAAATTTAATCCTAAGTAGAGATTGATGACCCAACAGAGTCAACAATAATGGAGTGTAATTTAGAATATTTTATTAATAATAAATAAATTATGGAGACAATGGCATGGGAGAGCTGTTAAAAGAGGTTACTGGTCAAACTGGTGGATGGAACTAGGTGGAAAGGAAAAAGACAAGTGGCAACATCCTCAAACACTTCCTAAGTTGCAGGTGGCACCTTCCCTATATTTGGGGTCATAATTCCCCAAGAAAGTGGAATCAGAGCAGGTGGCTCATTAAATGACAGTTAAACCAACAAAGACCTAGGCAATATTTTAAAAGTACTCAATGAAGAGAGCTTAGGATGCTCAGATTTTATTCCAGAGAGAATTCATTCAGGTGAATGTTATTCAGGAATTTCATTGAGGAAAGAGGGAAAAACATTAAGGAAGTGTTCTGAGTGGATTGCTGCAGTAACTTGATTTTATTTACAGCTCTTAGCTGGGAGGACTTGCTGATAAGTTCTGTATTCATACTGAGTTTGAGGACTGGTATCTGACATTGCTGCACCTAGTTCCAGACAGGGAGACCAGAGCAAGCTCGGGGGTCCTGAGAAGTCGTTGTCTGAGTGCTCTCCAGGAGTTGGTAGGGAGGAACGGCCTCCCATTGCTGTTGTTGTCCACAACTTAAACAGGTTCTGTCATTCATTTCTTTATGTTTTCTGAGTATGAATGGATGTATGTTATGTTTATTTATATGTCTGAGTAGTTAGTTAGTTTCAGTAAAGTTAGTATCTCAGAATATCAGTAGTTAAACATGTTAGTATTTACTGTGTTTTTCCACATCTGGTATCACTAGACCATACTCCAGCACAGTATCTCATTGTTGAGAAGAAGTATTCTTCTGAACTAAGCTTCCTATTTTTACTACCAGTAGCTACTAATGTCTTACAAATGCATATGTTAATTTCTCACAGATTTAAAAACCAACTTTCTATTATTGTATTTCATTTGTTTCAGTAAATTCTATTGCAAAGGAAAGATAGAAGTTAGATTAAAATTTATACTATTACTGTAAGTTTCCTTCTTGGTGTTCAGATTCTGTTACTTTAAAGGTTAACATAAAGTAAGAACATGTTACAGAAATAATAGTCTTTATTCATACTTATAGCACATTTGTAAGTAAACATTTAACTAAAGGAATAAACTAAATACAACATAAAGTAGGTAGTATAATAAACTACAGAAGGATAAAACTTAAATACTATCTTCAGATATTATAAAATAAACTAAGGAATTAATATAAAAACAACAGAAACTTTAGAAAATAATATAAATACTACAGTAATAGCAAAGTACTCTTTACATCTTGCTATTCATATTAAAATAGGAATTTTATAACAACAATAATATTCTTCAGAATCAACTATTTCTGAACTGTAAGTAATTAATAGTTCCTAACCCTAATTCTTTTAAGATATAATTGTATAGGAGGAAATACTTGTCCTCATTTATAAGGAGGATTTAGTATAGAAATTAAAGGCAAGAATATTACTTTGATTTTAATAGGTATCATGTATTAATATAGACAGTTTATAGTAAAGTATTTGTGTTTTATAAGAACCTGTTATTATCAAACATAGAAAGTATTTTAATACTCTGTGAGTAAAACTTGAAATTACTTATATCTAAGTTATAAGTAAAACAGTATCAAGATAATTAAATAATAAAATATATAAACCCTATATTATTAGCAAGGTTTAAACTTTATATCAATTATAATTTCTTTATTAATAACAAACTGAATTATAAACTCACTTTAACACATAATTTTCCAATATACAATCAAAGGTATATCTGTACAAAAGAAAAGATATGAGTACAGGATGCTCGACAATCGAGCTTAAGTATTTAACCTCATACTCTTTTTACCTACTTAATTGTTAATTAGTCTTGGGACTTTATAAAGTGATCAAATGAGATGAGTCTAGGACTGATGCTAATAGCATTTGGTTTTCGACCAAATGATACTCTTGGAATGAGTTTAGCATTCTAAAAGGAGGTAGACTTTTAAACTATAAAAGGAATACTTGTTTCGAATCATAGATCTTAGTTGCTTCGGTGAGGAAAATTATGGATCGATTTTAATAATATTCCTCATTAGTTGAAAAACTGAATAGGATGCAATCTAAGCATGGAATATTATTATTATAACTTTAACTAAAAGAAGTAAACCTGGGAAGCTGTGATCTTTATATCATGCTAAGTTGTTAAGTAAAGGAATAATAAATACGTTCTTATACTTATCTTCAGAAGGGACATTTTAAGGTTTTCATACTTGTAGATTTACTAAACTTTATGTTACTATAGGGAATAGTCCTCTACTATTTTTTTATGTGCATAATACAATTCCTCTTAGTATTAAGTCTCAAAGGAAAATTTAGCAGTAATAAAAATAATACCTTGAGAAGAATGGTATTTTTGTCTAGCATGTATAAACTTTTACCAATCAAATTGTATGTAGAAATCTGTATTGTAAACTTCTAAGACTTGTTTGCATCGAACCATACTTCTTACTTGTATACTTGTAATAGAAGGAAACTGTTGCATTAGCTTGAAAGCTAAGTAAGCCCAGCCCTTCACGACAAACCACCTTGTGTTGAAATCAGAAAAACAATCAGTAACTGAAAAAGAAACTAATCCTTGAAGTACAGAGTAAATAAATAGTCATTCAGTTACAATTCTAGTAGCATAAACTAATCAAACAGTTAATGACTGCATTTAATATGATTATATGTTATTTTAAAGTTTTAAATTTTTTGAAATTTTTGGGGTTTTGACATACCTCCTTTGCCCTCCCTTATCATCCTCCCTCCTCCTCCACCCACCATCTCCTCCCTTATATGCCCTCCCTTCTCGTCCTCCTCCACCCATTATCTCCTCCCTCCTCTTTCGCCCACCATCTCCTTTCTCCTATGCACTCCCTTCTTGTCCTCCTCCATCCTTCCTCCTCCTCTATGACCCTCCCTCTTCTCCCTCCTCTTCCTCTTTCTCTTCCACCCTCCTCCCTCCTTCCCCACTTCATTTCTCCCTCCTCCTCCTCTTTCATTCTCCTTCACCTCCATCACCACTTCTCATCACCCTCCTCCTATTCCATCCCTCTCTTCCTCCTCCTCCTCCTCCTCCTCCTCGCTCCTCCTCCCTCCTCCTCTTCCTCCTTCCGTTCTCCCACTTCCCTTAATCCACTTCCCTTCACCCTCCTCCTATCCCCCTACCTCCTCCTTCTACTCCTCCTCCATCACCCTTGCCTTCTCCTCCTCCGTCACCCTTGCCTCCTCCTCCCCCACCTCCTCCTCCTCCCTCCCACTCCTTCCCTTCTTCCCTTTACCCTCCTCCTCCTCCTCTTCATCCCTTCTCTTCCTTCCCTACTTCCCTTCACCATCCTCCTATGCTCCCCCTCCTGCTCCTCCTTTACCCCTACCCCCTCCTCTTCCTCCACCCCCTCCTTTCCCCTCCTCCTCCTTCCCTACTTCACTTCACCCTCCTCTTTTTCCCTCCTTCTCCTCCTCTTCCTCCCTTCCCCTCCTTCCCCGCTTCCCTTCACCCTACTCATATGCCCTCCTCCTCACCTTCTCACTTCTCCTCCACCATCCTCCTTCCCCACTTCCCTTCTCCCTCCTACTCCTCCCTCTACTCCTTCTCCTCCTTCTCCTCCTTCTCCTCCACACTCCTCCTTCCCCACTTCCCTTATCCCTCCTTCCCCACTTCTCTTCTCCCTCCTCCTCCTCCTCCTCCTCCCTCCTCCTCCTTATCATCCTCTACATTTCCCACTTCCCTTCGCCCTCCTCATATTCCCTCTCTCTCCTCCTCCTCCCCACTTCCCTTCATGCTCCTCCTATCCTTCCCTCTCCTCCTCCTCCTCCTCCTTCCCCACTTCTCTTCACCCCCCATCTCCTCTACTCCCTCTCCTCCTCCTCCTCCTTCCCCACTTCCCTTCACCCTCCTCCTCCTTTCCTCCCTCTCCTGCTCCTCCTCCTCCCTCCTCCCTCCTCCCTCCTCTTCCTTCCCCACTTTTTTTCACCATCCTCCTCCTCCTCCTCCCACTCCTCCACCCAATGTCTTCTTTGTCTACCCTCCTCCTCCTCTTCCCTCCCTTCTCATCTATCTCCCTCCTTCATCGTCCTCCATGACCTGCCCTCTCCTCCCTCTTCCGTGCTTCCCCCTTCTCCTCTCCT